>JAJPUD010009035.1:48895-61355 GCA_023553655.1 Myrmecobius fasciatus
TTTTTTTTTTTAGCAGACATCCATTTCCCCAAATCAGAAAGTTTCTTTAAGTATTTTCTAACTCTAAGATTCTACCATTCTAAAAGCTGCCACCAGGTTTACAAGAATATTCTGTGTACATACATTCTCTTATTGTGGAAAAGTGGGGAAAAGGAAGAAAAGAACACTTCCCAACCACTGTTCTGCACTTGGTGGCAGCTCAATACTATCTGCTAATTTCAAATTCTTTCTGACTCAGAAATTTCTTTGAAGATACCTTCCCTACCCCTAATCTACCAGAGATTGTTCACAGCAGGCATTAATCACATTGCTTTCATCATCCTTCATTTGTTTTCCTTACTAACCTATTATCTGCATCTGGTACATGAATTTAAGAACTGATCACTAAAATGCTTACTATACGGTACTTTGGAAACAGTGGAAAGTGCCCTGAAAGCTTTCTGCCCATTGTCTAAATGCCAAGATAATAACAGCTCATATTTATAAAGCATTTTACATACATTATTTCATTTGTCCTCACAGCAACCTGGTGAAGGAAGTGATATTATGATCTTTATTTTTCAGATAGTGAAACTGAAGTTCAGAGAAGTTGACTCACTTTTGGATCGTATAGTTAATAAGCAATGCCTATAGGATTGAAATTAAGGTATTTTGTATTCAAAAAAACTTATTTATTACCCCCAACTGCTTCTCAGTTAGATAGACCTATCATAGTAGCCTTTTTTGTCCCCCATTGCCTTCACAAGTCCTAGTTTTTTTTGTTGTTGAGGCAGTTGGGGTTAAGTGACTTGCCCAAGGTCACACAGCTAGGAAGTATTAAATGTCTGAGGTCAGATTTGAACTCAGGTCCTCCTCACTTCAAGGCTCATGGTCTATCCACTGCACCACCTAGCTGCCCCAGGATATTTATTTTTTTTTAAAAATCACCATAATCTTTTTGTTGTAACTTTTTGTGTAACTTAGGAAACATCAGAAATGGTTCTCAGTAACAGTGTGAAATGGATAAACTTTATCTTCTAGGTATAATTTTATTTTATACCTTTCTCTTCCCTTCCAGTCATCCCAAATATATAGCATGATCATGGAATTTCATATCTCTTCCTCTTCAAACTCTCTTTGACTAGCTGTCATATTTGGAAAAGTCTGATGATCTTTACTTGATAATGAAGTATTAGTGACTGATAATGACAAAATATTATTAACTCCTATTGACTAATGAAAAGTTAATGATATACTTTGGATTTTCATTTTAATAAAGGAAAGATGGTCTAAACCCAAAGAAATGAATCTCTAATGATGAATTTCAAGCACAATGATACCCAAGTAGAAGAGACAGTTTACAAAGAGCAAAGCATCCAAAAATCTTTCTCATCTCATCATATGAAGATTAACTCTGCCTATGAATAAAGTTGGCCTTGGAGCACCATCATCTATTTGATTTTTTATTTAAATTAATTTTTGTAATATTTCAAGTTCTGAACTATCTCCTTTCTTCTCTCCCTAGACAAGGTCACCATTTGACACTGATTAACCTTCTATCTATCTATCTATCTGTAAAAACCATACTATGCATACTTCTACTTATTAGTTCTTTTTCTGGAAGTAGATAGCACCTTCCTTGATAGGTCCTTTGTAATTGATTTGCTTGGAATAGCTTAGTTGTTCACAATTATTCTTCAAACAATATTGCTACTAATATATTCAACATTCTCCTGGTTCTGCTCATTTCACTCTTCATTATTTCATGCAACTCTTTCCATGTTTTTCTAACAATCAATCTGTTCATCATTTCTTATTTGTGTTGTCCTTATGAAATGGTGAATGCAAAGAGATTAGCTTGGCTTTTATGAAGTAAGCATCTACTGGATTTACTGCATTCATTTCTATTAAAAATCTGACTCCTAAAAATAGGTACTAGAAGCTGTCATCTAGAAAGTAAGATCATATTTCTTGTGGATTTATTAACAAAGACCCACAATCTGGCAATAAAGGCATATTTACAATCCAAGAATGTCTATAAACTGAGGCAGAATGAAAGGAGAATCAAGAAAACAATATACACAATGACTATAATAACTTAAATATAAAATAAAGCTATATGCTATGGAAGTTCAAGAATAAATCTTGTGCTAAGTAAAGAAATATAGAAATATTCCTCCCCCTTTTCATGTGGAAGATGTGGAAATGTGGAAAACTATGGGTATGCTCAATATTATATCCTGTCAGATGTAGTCATTGAATGAGAAGGCATCAATACAATAAAAACATAAAATCCAAGAAAAATATTCATTTAAAATTAATTTAATCAACTATTATTTAATAGATACCTGCCTTACTCCAAGTACTGTTCTAAGCACTAATGATACAAAAACAAACATAAAGTTTCTCATCCTCAAGGAGTTCATATTGTAGGGAGAAGGTGAGGGGGATAATGTTGATACAAATGAGTAAAAATGAAATCTACCTAGGAAAAATAAATACTGAATAATTTTTTCAGGGGTTGAGAGACAGGAATTACTGAGATATGCTTCCCATAAGGAAGTAAGCTTAGGAGGAAGCTAGGAATTCTATGAAACAAAATTGAGGAAGGGTATAATTCTAGGAATTAAACAGCCTGTTAAAAGACACAGAAATGGAACTGGAAATGTCTTGTAAGGGGAATAGAAAGTGGTCCAATCTGGCAAGAATAGAGTGTGAGAAGAAAAGTATGAAAGCTAAAACCAGGTTGTAAAGGTCTTTAAAAGCCAAAGGAATTTGCATTTTATCACAGAGACAGTAGGGAGCCACTGGGGTGACTTGAGTAGCTGAGTGACATGATCATACCTATTAATTAGAAGAGATCTATGCTATCTATGAAAGGTAACCTGCATGAGTTTTCTCCTGTGCCATTTACAAAATTCAGTTTGCATTGATCATAAAAGCTAAGTAGAACCAAAGTTGGGCATCTTGACCTGTTTGTTCCTGCCAAAGCTGCTATTTGGCTTTAAATTGGATTTATTTAAATCATTAGGATGAATCAAGAATATACTTTTAAATCATTGGGAAAAGGTTGCTTTAAACTTTTGAGGACATACTACTGTTTAAGAAAAAAGAAATTGAAGTGATAATTTTATATTAAATATAAGTGTTCCAGGAAGAGCTGATGTGAGCAATATCTGTCAAGGATCAAATAAAATGTTCTGTACATCTGGGTGCTTCCCTATTACTTTGTTCAATTTCTTCAGTTAAGTCATTAGGCTGTTCTCTGGTTTAATCATGCATCCCACTACAGGGAATTCAGGATTTAAAATGCAATTTGTCTCATGTTTTGGGTACTTAACAAAAAAGTTGTTGGAAATACACTTTTTAATTAAAATGAGCCAAAATAATAAGAACGTTTAAAATTTTTGTTAAGTAATCATAAATGTGATAACGCTACATGCTTCTATTAAAGGACCTATCCGTCGAATAGGCATACATATGGAATGGCTGGATGGATGAATGGATAGATGGATGTAAGAATTTGATGCAGCATGGACAGAGTTCAATGAGATATTGGAAATTACACGCTATGGCATAACTACCCTCAATAGGAAAGTTGTCCTTACATATTCTAGGTTGGGATAAAGGGGGAATTTTGTTTCTTTCCTTATCCCTTCTGTGAGCTTTAGCCTAACAGCCCCTAAAGAGCACTTTTTTAATAGGAAGGTAGCATGGTTCAATAGAAAGGATACTGGCTCCAGGGTCAAAGAACCTGAGTTTGAATTCTGCCTTTGACTCATAGTACCTGTGTGACATTGGTCAATCAAATCCCAACATCTCTAGACCTGTTTTCTCATCCCTATGAAGAGGAGAAGGAAGTTTTGACTAGAAGACCTCATAGATTTCTTTGTACTATAGACATATAATAAGCAAACCATCATGGGAAAAGCCAAAATTCTAAGAGAAGCTAATTGGTAGATAATTAACAACAAAAGTGGTTGATGAACATAGTTGAAAGAGAGATATTCGAAGTGTTGTATTTGCCTTATCTCCTCTATTAAACTACTAAATGAGAGGGATGATATTTCCCATTTTTTTGTGTCTATTGTTGGTTTAGCCCACCCATACTAAAACTAAAGCATCATTTAACTAATGGACAGTATACAAACACTGTTCTCTTACAGTGGCTCCCTATGGCTCAGTATACAGTGATAGACTTGAGAATGGCAATGATCTGGATTGAAATCCTACTTCCAATACTTACTAGCCATATCTTTTTTTTTAAATTAAAGCTTTTTATTTGCAAAACATATGTATGGGTAATTTTTCAACATTGACCCTTACAAAGCTTTCCGTTACAAATTCCCCCCCACCCAGTCCCCACCCCTCCCTTAGATGGCAGGAAGTCTACTACATGTTAATTATTTTAAAATACTTGACAAAACGAATATGTGTATACATGTTTTTACAGTTATCTTGCTGTGCAAGAAAAATCAGATCTACAAGAAAAAAAAATCTGAGAAAGGAAACATAATGCAAGCAAACATCAATAGAGAACATGAAAATGTTATGTTGTAGTCCACATTTCATATCCCTCTCTCTGGGTGTATATGGCTTTCTTCACTAAACAATTGGAACTGGTTTGAAACACTTCATTGTTGAAGAGAGCCATGTCCATCAGAATTGATCATCATATAGTCATGTTGTTGCTGTGTATATTGATCTCCTGGTTCTGCTCATTTCACTCAGCATCACTTCATGTAAGTCTCTCCAGGCCTCTCTGAAATCATCCTGTTACTAGCCATATCTTGATCCTTTGTACGCCTCAGTTTCCTAATTTGGATTACTTTCTGTCCCTTATCTTGGAGAGAGTTTGAGAGATACTAGAGAATAGAAGGAGCTGGTGTGCTTGTCCATGGCGTCATGAAGAATCAGACATTTAGTTACTGAAAAACAATACCTCCCCTGACTGTTACTTGGTACAAATGAGATAATGTGCATAAAATGCTTTGATAACCTTAAAACTCATGTAAATGGTAACTCTTGTTCAATTAAATTATTAAATAGATTGGGGATGTAATCATTATTTATGCTTCAAGCCGTAAAGGCACAGGGGCAAAATAGGGAAATTATGGAAACATGGAGAAGGAGAGAAGAGAACTGTTGCTTTGGATCAAAGGATCTCAGTCAAATCTAAGTGATAATTCACTTCTAGCAGCCCAATCAGGCTTAAAAGTTTGAAAATATATACTAAATCTATAACTCTCTTTCCTAAGATTTTCCCATGAATAAGAACAGGATCCCAGAGACATTAATTGTACATACAGAGTATGTTTTTTTTTTTTAGAAAAATGTTACATCCTGACATCTAAAGTTATCAAATATCACCAAACACCTATGTGACAAGTAAATTTTTGCTATTATTGCTGTTGAATCATTTCAGTCATATCCAACTCTCCCATGTCCCCCCTTTGGGGTTTTCTTGGCAAAGATACTGGAGTGGTTTGACATTTCCTTCTCCAGTTTATTTTACAGATGAGAAAAATGAGGCAAACAGCATTAGGTGACTTGCCCAGGGTCACATAACTAGTAAATGTCTGAGGTCTGTTTTGAACCCCAAAAGAGAGGAGTCGTCTTGACTTAAGGTTTTGCAGTGTATCCAATATGCCACCTAAATATCCTATGACAAGAAATAAATGTCAAAAAGCTGAACACATGTCTCAACAGTGGGAAGCGTATCATAATAGATAATAGAGCTGACCCCCAAACCAAGCAAATTTGAGATAATGCCCCATAGACATATATGTGTTTTGTGATTTTAGGCAAATCATCTGACTTCTTAGTGCTTGGGCCAGACTTGTCAAACTCAGAACTCACAGGAAAACTTCAAAATGCACTTTAAACCATACTAAAACATAATTGGAAAACACCTCACAAAATAAATAAAAATAATGTCTAGATAATATTATTTTTTTACTTTCTATGCATTCTACAGGGATCCCTTTCTAACTGAATTTGATCCCACTAGTTTAGGCAATTGTAAATTATGCAGAAGATGCCAACTTGTATTGGTAGAGGGAATTTCCTCACCCAGGACTTCCTCTTACCAATAAAACCATAGCTTTACTCTGTCTTTCTTTCAAGAAATATAAAATATCCTTGGGGTTCATGGGTATCATTCACTTTTTGTGTCAGCCTTTCTCTTGAAACTGGCTTTCAGCAAAATAAATCATCACTTTTTTAGGTCTAAGACTGTCAAAAAGGTTCTAATACAATCTGACTGTTAATTCAAATGATACCTATAAACACAAAAGAAAACTGGTTGGAACTGGGAAAAAAAAACCAGTGGAAGTAAAATCAAATTTAAAAAATCAAATCAAAGAGAGAGAGGTGGGGGGGGAGAAAAGAGAGGGGGAAAGGAAAGGGGAGGGAGAATGAGAGAGTGACAAGGAAGGAGAAGAAGAAAGGGAACGAGAGAGGGAGGAAGGAGAAGAAAGAGGGAGGAAGAAGAAAAAAGAAGAAAGAACAAGAACAAAAACAAGAAGAGTAAAAAGGAGGAGGAAGAGGAGAAGAAGAGGAAAAAGAGGAGGAAGAGGAAGTGAAGGAGGAGGAGGAGGAAGAGGAGGAGGAGAAGATGGAAAAGGAGGAGGAGGAGGAAGAGGAAGAGGAGAAAGAGGAGGAAAAAGAGGAAGAGGAGGAGAAAGAGGAAGAGGAGGAAGAAGAAGAAGAGGAGGAGGCGGTGGCAGCGCAAAAACAGAGACAGACAGACAGAGAGACAGAGAGAGTGCTGTATGTAGGATGTATCCTATATGGTTATGGTGGGTTAGAATTATAAGGAAGTCACTTCTTGATATCTTCAAAGACATCCCAAGTCTTTCTGAATGACAATATAAGAAGCCTTATGGTATAAATGAACACAAAAATTGGGTCTAAATAAATGGAAAAAGGTAGGAAGTCTACAATGCATCATTGTTGGGAACTAAGTATTCAAAGATGTTCAATTTGTTTTCCTTATATTTTATAGATCAATATAGAGATAAGGGGATTGGAAAGCAACTTTGGTCTTAAAATCTGTTAGATTATCATCATCAGCTACTTCAAAGTATCCTTTGAGATGATGGGACAAGAAGGCACATTCAGAGTAGCCAAGAGCTAACCTGGGCCCAAGGAATAAAAACATCTCCTTTCTCCTCTTCCCCCTCTGCTTGGGGAGAAGCTCCTAGAGGAGTTTCCAGACAGGGAAAGAGATACAGTATCTAATACAAAGCTGGAGCCAATTTCAAAGTAGCTTTTTATACAGTAGGAAAAATATAAATATGATGTAAAATAAATCTGGCAATAGCACTAACGCCTCCAGGAAATACCATATTATGCCAAGTTTTCATTAGAAATCAACTGTTTTCTTTGTTCACACAGGTCTCAAAAATATAAAACAAATATTCAGCTAAAGTCTGCATTTTCTATGGTGCTCAAATGTTTCATATTGGACAAATACAGCCTCAGTCAATATTTCAAAATCCTAGGGTTGTTTTGTGAAGTTTTCTAAGTTTTCTTTCTTTTTTCCCTCTAATTAAAAAAAAAAACATTTTAACATTCATTTTTTTTTAAAGTTCTGGGTTCCAAATTCCCTCCTTCTCTTCCTTTTCCGCTCCCTCCTTGACAAGGCAAGAAATTTGATATAGCTTATACATGTGAAGTCATGCAAAACATATTTTTTAATAACCATGTATCAACAGAAAACAGACAAAAAAAGAAAAAAGTTTTTAAAAAACTATATGCTTCGATCTGCATTCAGACTCCCTCAGTTCTTTCTCTGAACATGAATATTTTTCATAAGGTTTTTGGAATTATTTTGGATCATTTTATTGCTCAGAATAGGTATGTAATTCACACATGATCACTGTATAATATTACTATTCCTATGTACAGTATTCTCCTGGTCCTCTTCACTTTACTTTTCATCAGTTCAAATAAGAACTTCCCAGGTTTTTCTGAAACCATCCTGCTCATAGTTTCTTATATCATAACAGTATTCCATCACAATCATCACCACATTTTTGGACATTCCTGGGTGTCTCCTCAATTTCCAATTCTTTACCACTACAAAAGAACTATTACAAATGTTTTTGTACATATAAGTCTTTTTCCTTTTCCTTTAAAAAAAAAAAACTCTTGGGACTACAGGCCTACAAGTGGTTTTATAACAATTTTGTAACTGACACAAAGTCCCAAATTGTTCTCTAGAATGGTTAGATCACTTCACAATTCCACCAATTTTGTATTAGTGTCCTATTTTTCTACATCCCTTCCAATATTTATCATTTCCTTTTTTTGTCATATTAACCAATCTGTTAAGTGTGAGGTAGTGCTTCAGAGTTGTTTTAAAGGGAATTTTTCTAATTAATAGTGGTTTTGCGCATTTTTCCACATAGTTTTGATTTCTGCTTCTGAACACTACTTGTTCATCTCCTTGACTAGTTATCAATTGGTTAATATCTTGTATTCTTTTTTTAAAATAGTATTTTATTGGAGGACCTAGATGGACAGTGAATAGCATACTGGCCCTGCAGTCAGGAAGACCTGAGTTCAAATCCAGCCTCAGGGACATAACATAACTATCTATGTGACCCTGGAAAAGTCACTTAACCTCAATTGTCTTGTCCAAAAAATAGTATTTTTTCCAATTATATGTAGACACTTTTAGAATTCACCTTTACAAAATCTTGAGTTCAAGTTCTTTCTCCCTCTTCCTAAAACAGTACATAGCTTTTGATATAGCATATATATATATATATATATATATATATATGCAATCATGTAAAACATATAGCAGTCATTGTGAAAGAAGACCAAAATGGGGAAAAAAAGAATGAAAAAAGATAAAGTGAAAATAATATGCTTCAATTTGTATTTAGAGTCCATCATTTCTCTAAATGTGGACAGCATTTTCCATTATCAATTTTTGCTACTGTCTTATTACTGAGAACAACTAAATCATTCATAACTGATCATCACACAATGTGGCTGTTACTCTAAACAGTGTTCTCTTATTTCTGTTCATTTCATTTTGCATCAGTTCATAGAATTCCTTCCAGCTTTTTCTAAAATCTGTCAGATCATCATTTATTCTTGTACAATAATATTCTATTATATTAATATACTAAAAGCTGTTCAGTCATTTACCAATTGATGGCCATTCCCTCAATTTCCTTTTTTTGCCACTACAAAAATTACCAAACTATTTTCATGATTACAGCTTGAGATCTGGTATTGTTAGACCACATTTCTTTACTTTTTTCATTGATCCCTTTTATTTTCTTGACTGTTGTTTTAGTAAAATCTTGCTACTGTTTTTTCTATCTCTGTGAAATAATTTTTTGGCATTTTGGTAGGCACTAAGTAAATTAATTTGGATAGAATTATCATTTCTATTATAATGGTTTAGCCTACCTGTGAATGATTAATATATCTCCAATTGTTAGTTCCTGGATTTATCTTGACAGGTAGACTCACAAGTATTTCATATTTTCTATAGTTATTTTAAATGGAATTTCTCCTCTTCCTGCTAAATTTTGTTGGCAACATATAGAAATGGTGACAATTTGTATATGTTTATTTTGCATCCCACAACTTTGTTGAAGTTGTTACCTATTTTAACTATTTCTTTACTTTATACTCTAGGGTTGTCTAAGTATACCATCATATCATCTGGTAAGAATGATAGTTTTGTTTCCTCACTACCTATTCTAATTCCTTCCATTTTTTCTTCTCATTACTAAAGCTAGCATTTCTAGTACAATATTGATTAATAGTGGTGATAGTGGACGTCCTTGATTCACTCTTGATTTATTGGGAAGGCTTCTAGTTTATTCCTGTTACTAGTTTTTTCCCCAATATGAATAGTTTCCAAGTAATCATTTCCATTTAACAAAGAAAGGTCAGGAAAGAATGTGATCAATTTTACAAACGGGAATCTAACAGCAGGGAGCCTTCTTTATTGAAAATAAAATACTGCTACATGCACATAGTGAATAAACATAATTCTAAAACACAATGCAGCCAATCAATATAACACTCCTAATTTGCTGGTGTCTATGTTCAAATATAGCTCTCTAAGGCTCCAATCAGCAAGTTGGGCTTTTTTCACCCCATGAACAAATTATTTACTAGGCACCTAGAATTCCAAAGCATATGCCTGACATTTGGTCTTAATCTCCTGGAAATCCCTTCAGATGGAGATATAATTTTCAAAGCCACTATCTTCACAAGTGGCATAATGGAATGAACCCTGTCCTTGGGAATTGGGGTTTAAATCCAGCTTTGTTGTGTTACTATGGCTGCCATTTCCATTTCTGAGCATTCTATTCCTCCTCTGTAAAATAATAATAATAATAATAATGATACTTCTACTACAGGCCCAAAAAAAGAAAGCATTTTGCAAAATATATAGTGCTTCAAACAAAAGAAAAGTACTGTTCTTCTGAGGATTTTGTGAAGTAATTCTGGGAAGATGGTAAAGTCAGTAAATCTCAAGCTCTCCAGATTTCCCATACAAATAAAACAAATATGCTCCTCCACGAAAACAGAAAAATCAAGGACTTGGGGCAGAACTAGGGTCCTACTGGTAAAACCCAAGATCTGAAGAAAGATCCCACTTCAGGGATTAACCTGTGCAAACACCTCCAGGTTAGGTCTGCTGAAACACCAAGGCAGAGCCCTGGGACTATCTAGGTTTGATTTGAGTCTCAACAGAAATCACAGAAATTTTCACCTCCTAGACCGAGTGCACAGTTGGGGGTTGAAGTTACAAAAGACTGAGGGAATCTCAGCTGATTAGTCTCACCAGACCCAGCTGTACTGCAGAGACCTGCCGCTAGTGAGAAGAAACCAGGACAAGTGATTAATTCAGAGGCAGTACAATGGGGTAGGGAAACTGCTGACTGCTGACACTTCTAGCAGGGGAGAGTTTTGATTTGTGGTTCCACATCAGAGAGGAGAACTAAAGTGAAGCTAGAGACACCATCCCTCCATTTCATGATTCCAGATGCTGACACTAATACTTCTAATTTAAAAAAAAATGAACCAGCAAAGAAAAAAGAACCCAACCAGATAAATTTACTATGGGAATAGGAACAAGTGGGGTTCATCTTCAGAAAAAGACACTGAAGTTTATAGAAAAATTTAAGAAAGAATCTAAAAATCAAATAAGAGACACTGAGAAAAAAATTTTAAAAACCATTCAAGAAAAACAAGATTATGAAAAAAATGTTATCTTATTAGAAAATGAGATACAAAAGTCTTAAAAACAAAAATTAGGATTGGGCAGGGGGGAGGAAGTAAAGCTACATGAGACAAAAAAATATAACAAAACAGAATATAAAGAATGAAAAAAGGATACAATGTGAAATATGTTATAAGAAAAACAATAGATCTAGAAAACAGAGCAAGAAGAGAATATATAAGAATAATTGAACTACCTAAAAACTGTGAGCAAAAAAAAGAACCTTGACACAATAATGCAAAAAATAATCCAAGAAAATTATCCTGGAATGATAGAACATGGAGGGGGAAGTAGAAATTAAAAAAAAAAAATCCACCAATCACCACCTCAAAGAGAACCTTTGAGGAAAACACATAGGAATATCGTTGCCAAATTTTGAACCACCCCCCCATCAAAGAAAAAATTTTGCAAGAAACAAGGGAAAAAATTCAAATATGCTGGAACTACAATTAGAATTCTCATCAGCAGCCACAATAAAAGACCACAGATCCTGAAATTGTATCTACCAGCAATTAAAAGAATAAGGCCTGCATCCAAAATATTATATTCAGCAAAATTATCCATAATATTGAATGAAAAAATGGACATTCAATGAACTTGCAGATTTTCAGTTCTTCCTTTCAACCAAAGTCAAACTCAATAGAAAATTTAACCTATAAGAGTCAATATCAAAGATCAATTTCAAGGAACTTAACATGGTTAAATTGTTTATTTTGTTTACATGGAAATTTATACCATATGTTTAAGATTGATATCAATAACTGGGTATTTCAAAAGAAAGACTGAGACAGAGTTGAGTATGATCAGACTCTAAAAAGCAAAATCATCTAAGAAAAGATAAAAATTATAACAATGTTATACAAATGAGGTGCAGAGGAAGAAAAGCCACAGAGGCATTACAGGGAGAAGGAGAAGGGTTCATAGTTCTCAAAATCTATTCACATAGGGAATAAGTTAAGTAGGCAACACTACATATATACCATGAAAGGTATAGCACCCTCCAAAATTTATAAAGAAATAAAGAGGAGGGAAGCTATATGGCACAGTGAATAGAGCACCAACCTTGTAGTCAGGAAGACCTGAGTTCAAATCTGACCTCAGACACTTAAGACTTCCTAGCTGTGTGACCCTCAGAAAGTCACTTAATCCCAACTGCCTCAGTGAAAGAAGAAAGGAAGGAAGGAAGGAAGGAAGGAAGGAAGGAAGGAAGGAAGGAAG
>JAJPUD010009035.1:61365-79972 GCA_023553655.1 Myrmecobius fasciatus
AAGGAAGGAAGGAAGGAAGGAAGGAAGGAAGGAAGGAAGGAAGGAAGGAAGGAAGGAAGGAAGGAAGGAAGGAAGGAAGGAGGGAAAAGGGAGCAAGAGGGGAAAACAAATGGAGAGGAATAAAAAAAAAAGAGTCCATGGGGGAGAGGAGTTAAGTAATAGCAAGCTAAGTTAAGGAGCAGAATTAAAATAAAATAGCAGGAATAGGAAAGAAGAGATATACACAAACACTACAAGAAAGATCAAGAGTAGAATTTATTAGGAAAAAAAAAGTCCAGCTAGTAATAATTGATCTTAGACAAAGTCATACTTCAAAATTTAATCAAGAGGTTAATCTACATTATATGTTAGCCATGCTAACATTGTTTTAGATACATGCATATGGGTAAATGCATGTCTGAGTATGTGTAGATATGTATGCATGTAGCTTTTTGTATATGTTTATATAGCTATGTGGGTCTGTAGGTGGGTATGAATGTGTATATATGTGTGTCTATATATATGTATATATATATATATATATATATATATTGATATAAAAATATATCTGTGCTTAACTATAGTCTTCTTGGGAGAAGTGGGGGTAAAGATGAAAGGGAGGAAAAGGAATAAAGTAAAAAACAAAGTGCGTAGCACAGAACGAAACTGCAACCTACAAGGAAGAAAAGAAAAGATGGACACTCAAAAATGTAATTTCTTCTACTACTATATATTCATTCTTGAAATGGAAATTTATTATTCTATATTTTGAATCCTTCCTCCCATTTTGCCACACACATGACAATTTTCTGTTTTGTTTTTATTTTACTTTTTTGTCTTTCTTTTTTTCTATTCTTTTTCCCTTTATTTAATGAAATAAATAGAATAAAAAAATCAGTCATAAAGCATGAAGACACAAGATACAGGCTGAGGCAGGTCACTCAAATTATGCTTTATCTTGCATCTTATTGGGAAAGTCTGAGCCATCTTGTTTAATCTATAACTCTTTTTCTTACTTCTTACTACCCTTAAAACTACATAATGGGGTAACTTAGCTTCTGTATTCCATTGTGGTTTTTTTAGAGCTAGTCAAAAGTTGATTAGCTGAGCTAATGGAAAGGATCAGGAGACTATTGAACAAAAGAAAAATGACTATTCTACCAAATGAGAGTGGATGGGGAAAGAAGATTATCCCAGAAGTAAAGTTGTTTTGCATTTTTTACATGTTTTATATTTCACATTTAAACAACCAAAAAAAGCCAAAGATACATGAAGGAATAAAAAGGGTGTCAGAGGGAAAAATAATTGTATTCAAGATTCATTTATTCAACTAGCATTCCTTAAGGATTTACATGGTGCTAAACATTTGAGGTAGAAAGATAGAATTGACAGGGTATTGTATTTGGAAACAAGAATATCTGAGTTCAAATCGCAAGTCAAATATTTATTGGCTATATGATACTGGGCAATTTACTTACCCACCCTGTGCCTCAGTTTCCACATCTGGAAGATGAAAGGTTTGAACTTGTCTCCTAAGATCTCTCCTCAGCCTGAATCTATAGTCCACTGAGTATATGATATTGGCACCCAAGAAGCTTTCATTCAATTAAGGGGATTAGACAAGTTTATACAAAATGACAAGTGATGTTGGGAATGAAGTAGAAAAGGAGAGATCTACATAAAGTGGATACTTTGTTGCTAAAATTTCATTTCATTTCATTTACTTCTGACTTGTAACCCCATTTGAGGTTTTCTCAGCAGGGATATTGGAGTAAGTTGCCATTTCCTCCTCCAGCTCATTTTACAGATTTATAGGATTAAGTGATTTACCTAGAGTCACACAGCCAATATCTGAGGCCAGATTTAAACTCAGGAAAATGAGTCTTTCTTGCCTTTACGCCCAGCACTCTATCCACTATGCAACACTGCTGCCCCAATGTATACTATAGGAGACCAAATTTAGTGAAGAAATCAATCTAATCTTCAAAAGTCACCATACTATATGAGCATAAAATATACAATACTCAGTGTTCTCATTCATTTCCTTCAGTCAGACATCTGAGATATCTATCTTCCTAGTTCTAAGACAATAAGTAGGTTTCATGATGCTGTGATCTAATAATCTATGACCTATGAAAAAAAGCATTGGGCCTAATAAATCAGAAGTCCTGGATTCAAATCTTGCTTCTGATTCACCTTCTTAAGTCTCAGTTTCCTCCTATGCAAAATGATAAAGTTGGACTTCCAATTTCTGCGTAAAACTAAAGATAATTTTCAAGTACTTTCATATATATTAAGACCCTGGAACTAGGTGACACTGGGAAGAGAATGGGAAAACATTAGAGTCAATCACTCTCAAAAGAAATATAACATTTATAATCTGGAGGTATAGGGGGGCAAAGATACGGTTTATAATTTCTTGTGGAGAATGTGTTTGTCAGAGAAAACGTAAGCTGATGACACAAATTCTCATTACATGTAATAAGCATATAATAAATATTGGTTGAATATGCCTGAAGAATTCGACACAGAGGTGAATGGCTTGCCTTAAATGACATCCAAGTCTTATGATGGCTATTCATTAGCAAAAGTGGTAGAAATACTTCATTTTCTTCTCTCCCTCCTAAAACACAGATAGCAATTTAAAAACTCTTTAGGCATTTACCTAAATCCAGGCACAATGAACCTACCATTTTCTTTTTATAGTTAATTAAGAGTGGCAAATAAGTGATCATGTTGGATTTGATGAGGGATTCTTAATCTCGGGTCCATGAACTACAATGTATGAACTGTGAATTTGGACTAGGAAAAATTATATCTTTATTTTCACTAGTCTCTTTCTAAAAATATTTCTTCCAATTATTTAAAAATATTGTTCTGTGGATCCAAACATTCTGGAGAGCAATTTGGAACTATCCTCAAAAAGTTATCAAACTGTGCATACCCTTTGACTCATCAGTGCTTCTACTGGGCTTATATCCCAAAGAGATCTTAAAGGAAGGAAAGAGCCCCACATGTGCAAAAATATTTGTGGCAGCCTTTTTTGTAGTGGCTAGAAAGTGAAAACTGAATGGATGCCCATCAATTGGAGAGTGGCTGAATAAATTATGGTATATGAATGTTATGGAATATTATTGTTCTGTGAGAAACGACCAGCAGGACGATTTCAGAGAGGCTTGGAGAGACTTGCATGAACTGATGCTGAGTGAAATGAGCAGAACCAGGAGATCATTATACACAGCAGTAACAATACTATATGATAATCAATTCTGATGGTGGTGGTTCTCTTCATCAAGGAGATGATTCAGACCAGTTCCAATGATGAAGAAAGCCATATACACCCAGAAAGAAGCTTATGGGATCTGAGTGTGGATCACAACATAGCATTCTCACTTTTTTGTTGTTGTTTGTTTGAATTTTATTTTGTTTCTTTTTTCTGTTTTGATTTGATTTTTTCTTGTGCAGCATGATAATTTTATAAATATGCATATATTAGATTTAACATATAAACTATGTTTCACATATATTGGACTACTTGCCATCTAGGGGAAGGCAAGGGGGAAGGGGGTGGAAATTGGAACACAAGGTTTTGCAAGGACTAATGTTGAAAAATTGTCCATGCATAGGTTTTAAAAAATAAAAAGGCTTTAATAAAAAAATTGTTCTGGGGTCCAGAAGCTATACCAGACTTCCAAAGAAGTTTATGACACAAAAAATATTGAGTCCTACATTAGATTAATTCCCTCAATTAGATTAATTCATTAGGTAAATACTTGAAAGCAAAATATGTAAAAAATACAGTATGTAAATGTATAATAGAGACAACCAGGTTGCTCGACTTCTCTGTAAAGGCCTTACATACAAACTTGAGAGGCAGTCTGGAAGTGATAAAAAGAAAGCTGTCCTTGAAGTCAGGAAGGCCTGAGTCCAAGTGCCTCCATTGTCACATCTTGGCTTTGGGACCTTGGGCAAGTCACTTTATCTCTCTTTTTCTTGTGCTACCCCCCCCACACACACACACTCTATTTCTGTCTCTCTGTCTGTCTCTGTTTCTGTCTCTGTCTCCCCCCTCTCTGTTTATCTCTGTGTCTCTGTCTCTCTGTCTTTCTCTGCTACTCTCTGCTCCTCCCTCTTTTTTTCTCTTGTCTTTTCTCTCTGTCTTTCTCTGTCTCTGTCTGTCTCTCTCTATACCCATGCAATTCTCTAAGATTTTAAAATGCAGAACAAGTTCAGTCTGCAGGAGCAGAGGGGTTTATTCACCAAGACTTCTCTTTAGCATTGAAAGCAAAGCACAACTTCCCCCCCCCCAAATCAAATAAAAGAACAGCCAACCTGAATTTAAATCTTTGGTGAATTTGTCAGAGAATTTAACCTCTATTCATTCTATTATTAAAAGAGAAGATACTTATTTATAAACATTTGAAATCCAAATCATAACTATGCTCAAATTTTTTGTGTGTCTTTTAGACTCAAGGCACTCAATTGGTTTAGGGACAGAAAATGTCATTGCTTATAACTTAGTTTGGGCATAAAATTATTGGTTTGGCACATTAGGAAAGATACAAAGGGCAACAGTAAAAGCAAAACATTAAATTTTTCCTCCTATTTTTAGAGAAACTAAGTTTTCAAGAGAAAAACATCTGGTTTTGATCTCTGTTCCTCTGTGAATCTGACTTGTCTCTTTGTCACTCTATCTCTGTCTCTCTCTTTGTCTCTCTCATTATCTTGCATTTTTTGAAGAGACAAAGCTCTGAGACTTGGAATCAGGAAAACCCAAATTCATGTATTACATTGGACAATTAATAACTATGTGATTCTGGGTTAAGTTATTTAATCTTAGTCAGCCCTAGTCTGGTCATCTGTAAAATGGGTATAATAACACTACCTATCTTGATATGATTGTTGTGAGGATCAAAAAAAGAAAATATAAGTAAAATGTTTTTCACATTTTAAAGTGCTATATTAATGTTGATATTAATAAAGTTCTATAAATTATATATATACATATATATATGTATATATATATACACGTATACCTTTATTGTTAGAAACTTGTAGGGTTACAATTGATATGAGGGGTAAAGATATGATCTAAGAGCATAGGATAATGTGGAAGGATGGTTTTGGTTTTAATGTAGATATACTTGACAGAATTTTCATCTCTATTCTCATCTTCAACATCATCACATTTATAGTGAGTCTTAAGGACATAAACTGGAATGTTCAAATGTATTGTTCAATCTGTCCAATTGGATATGGAATAAAGGCTTCATAGTCTTCCAAGACTTGCACCACAAGACTGGTGATCAACAGCACTCTCCTAAATACAACATTCAAGATTTACCATCCAATTGGTAGGAGCTATCCATTTACCAACAAAAGTTTGACTATGGCAAAATGAAAAAAGCCAAAAGTCAATTTCTGAATGTCATCATTTTGTCAAATGTTTTTTCTCTCTTGCCTAATATTTTTTAAATGCCACCTTTTATAAATGAAGATGATGGAACTGACCTACTATCAGCAAGAATTGGACTTTGATTTATTTTCCTAGATGTGTAGATGGTTTATACTGATCCATTCTCTCCTGACTCCCCATGCCACCATCAGCACATTTTTTTTTTGCAAGATAACTAGTACTTGGAAAAGTCTATGGTTCAGAAACAGAATTAAGCTGCAAATTCAGTGTCTACATGAGAATTCCAGTCATCTCTTGGGTCTTATTAGCACTATTCCATAACCCTAGGAACAAAGTGGCTATGGCCTCAATTCATCTAATCAGAGAAACAATCCAACAAAAACACAGAAGTCAAGGCTTATTGACTAGATCACTGCCTCTTTCAAGCTAACAATCACACCAGTCATGCAGCTCCTTAGTGGTGTTGCAAATCTAATCTTTCAGCATTTGCTTTTTGCAGGTGTTTCTATTTTCCTCCTGAGGTCTTTCTTATCATGTCAGAACTATAACATGAATAATACAATAAACTTTTGCCCAAGGGTACAGAAATGTACAGGGTATTAATACTACACTTGTGGTCCTTCAACAATGGAAAACCTAGTTTAACTAATATCTAATTATCAAATATAATTAGTTAAAATAGGAAGCTTCTAGAGCTTCCTATCTGGCACTTACACTCAACTGAGATCCTCTTTCATCCAACTCCATGAACCCTTCAGTAACCTCCTGTGCTAAAGTATATTTCCTTTTCCCTTTAACCAGCCCCTGAGACTGAGATACAAAAAAAGTATGAATCAATTCTCTACTGCTTTTGCTAATTTTGAACTAACAATTAGCACCAAGAAAACACAGATTCTCCGCCAGCTAGTAACATACCAACCACATGTGGAACTGTTGGTTATAGGAAATAGTGATGTTTCAAATACTATGGATAAGTTTATTTGCTTTGACTATATATTTTCCAGGGACATCAATGTAAATAATAGGTTGACAGGTGCATTGCCAGAGCTAATACAGTCTTTGGGAGATTCTAAAGGAAAGTGTAGGAGAGAAAAGATATTAGATTTAGTTCCAAACTGAAGATCTACAGAGCTGAAATGCTGACCTCATTGTTGTATGTCTGTGAAACCTGGACAGTATACCAGTGCATGCCAGGAAATTTGTCCAGGATCACACAGTTAGCTTCCATTTGAACAGTCTTATAAAGATTCTAAAAATTACCTGGCAAGACAAGGTATCAGACACTGAAGTTCTTTCAAAAGCTAAACAGCTGAACATTAAAATTCTTCCACAGAGAACACAACACCTATGGGCTGGCACATTGTTTCAATGCCAAATGTGTATTTTCCTAAAATTCTATTATAAAGAACTTGTGCAAGGCAAGTACTCACATGAGGGTCAGAAGAAGTGATTATCTCCAAAGAACTTTGGGATCAGTTGTGTGATATGAGACACTAGCAAAAGATTGCCCAGCATGGTATGCTCATATCAAAGAAGACACTAAGTTCTATGAGCAAAGGAGAAATGCAGAAGCTCAAAAGACATAAGATGCACAAATTTAGACATGTACATCCCAAGTGTTTAACTGGAGTATTTGTGTCTGACCTGTGGTAGAGTGTTCCACATTCATATTAGCCAATTAGTCAGCCAATTGAACACACTCCATCTTGATTCCATTATAGAAATATCATTTTGGTCCTTCTCAAGAATGAAAGACAACAACTAATCAATCAACCAGCCTACTTGTCTGGGGAACACAAATTGCTAGATGCATCCTCTATTTCTGGTGCTAAATCCTGCCCATGTACCATTTCTTTCTTTCACAATACTTTAAGTAAGAATTTTAATACTTTAAGTAAGATACTTTAATACTTTAAGTAAGAATTTTAGATATATAGGACATTAGAAATAGTTGCAGAAAACCTATACATTTAAGTTCAAAGAACTGAAACTAAAATATCTGCAATGGTGGTCACTATTCCTAAATGTGCCAATGTGATCTCAGCTCTAACCACTCTTCTCTGAGCTTAGTTATGTCTCTTCTCTGAGCTTAGTTATGTCTCTTCTCTGGATACAAACAGAATATTATTTACTAATTCTGGTTTGCTATATATTTGGAGGCAATTATTTCTGCATCACTTTCAGAGTAAAGCCATATAGGTAGAGTAAAGCATGCTCTAGGTAAAAAAAAATTAACATTTTTTAACAAGAGCTTCTCACTGACCCAGTTGTGTTGCACATTCAAATCACCCCTTTTATCATAGAATTTTATTTTGGACAAGAAAATGGAGACCCATATTGGGGATTGCCTGAGATCACATAGTAAGTGAAAGTCTGGGGTTAGAAAACAGTACTCCTTTCTTGTGAGTCAGTATGATTTCCATTTGTACTTTCTCTTGATTTTTCTATGTCTGAAAACAACAATTATTAAACTCCCACATGCACATTAAATGGAAATCATTAGGACAGATTCTGTCCTGAAAAAAGTTTGTAAGGATGGGGGTGGGGGTGGGGGTCTCACAGCTATTAACAATGTAAATAAATGGCTTACATCACTCAAGGTCAATTTTAAGGCTTCAAGGATTTTTGAACACTAAAAAATAAGACATCACTAGGATAAACGCCAGATTTAAAATCAGAATACCTGAGGTCAAATTAGTGATGATGATAATGATTAACATTTATATAACCATTACTATGTGCCAGGAGATATAATAGGTGATTTACAATTATTATAACATTTAATTTGCACAAAAATCTGCAAGGTAAGTGTTACTATTAAACCCATTTTATAGATGAGGAAGTTGAGGCAAAAAGGAAGTTAAATGACTTACCCAGAGTCACACAATTAGTAATTACTTAAGATCTGATTTGAATTCTAGCTCTGTTGCAGAATCTCTGGAATCAAAGGACTTGGATTGAAATCTTACTTTTGAGGCTTATGTTTATGATCTTGGGAAAGCCATTTAAAATCCTAGGACTTCAGTTTCCTCATCTATAAAATGAGAGGGCTGAATAAACTGAACTGAATATCCCTTCCAACTTTAAATCTTTGATCCTAATATCTTTAAGAAATATTTACTGCCATATCCCACTTTCTCTTCATCCCATCTATACTTTCCCCAGTGGAGTAAGTCACTTTAGTCCTAAGAATACCAGGAAAGCTAAGGAGTCAGACTCACAAGCAATGGAAGGGACCAAAAAGCCTCATCCTTAAAGCACCTTGATGCTTCAATCTGGGTTAGCTTTGATCCAAAAAGTAGTGAGCCATCATTCCAAACAAGGTTAATCATTGTCAAAATTGTGAGGCCAATAAAGTTTATTTTAGCATCTTTTAAGGTTCAATTTCTATATAATTTTATCTTCTATGACATACCTTAGTCCAGAAACTCACTGCTCTTGCAATGCATCCTCTTTTCCTCTATAAAAATCAAGTCCCAGAAAAAGCTTTGATATTGCCCCTTAGAATAAATTTAGTATTGTAGAATTACAAAGTTAGAAAAGACCTCAGAGATCATCTAGACCAAATTTTTGTTTCATACATTTCTTTTCTACAACTTTCTCAATAGCTTGTCCAGTCTCCCTGTGAACACCTCCAATGGGGCAGAACTAGCATCTGATGACACACAGAGTTTCATTACTTGACAGGGCTAAGGGTTAGGAAGTTCTTAACATTGGGTCCAAATTTGCTGCCATGCAAATAACTGCTTGTTTTTCTAAGGTAGTAAGGTATTCTACTAATATGAATGTCCAAAGAATGGGAAGACATGGAAGCTGGACTTCAAGTCATATAACAATGAAATAACTAGATAAATGATTATTGGGAATGGGATATTTACCATGTTATTACAAAAGAACTAAATTCTTTCCCTGGTATGAGCAGGGATGCCCAGCTATTCAAATGAGAGTCCTAAGTAACACAGACTTATGATGAGTCAGCTTTCAATTGCTCCTTTTCATTTCTGCCTCCTCATTTTTTTTTTGCTTTTTGCTGAGGCAATTGGGGTTAAGTGACTTGTCCAGGGTCACACAGCTAGGGAATGTTAAGTGTCTGAGGTCACATTTGAACTCAGGTCCTCCTGACTTCAGGGCTGGTGCTCTATCCACTGCGCCACCTAACTGCCCCTGCCTACTCATTCTTTAAGGATCAAATGCAATCTTCTCCAATATTCTCCATCTTATCAAATCCTCATTGCCTTCTCCTTTATCTAACATCCTTAAGCATTTATTAAATCTAAACTATACAGAACAATCATAGATTTTAGTGTTCTTTCATTGTTTCATGTATATCAACCTTGTCTTATCAATTAGGTTATAAGCTCCCTGAGGTTAGGTGTCATATAGTATATCACTCTCCTATTTTCATAGCATTGAACAAAATATAGATTACACACAAGCAGGAAGTACCTGGTAAAAATTTTTAATTTTGATTAACTGATTGAGGTGTCCACTAGTCAAGCCTCTACAGGACAGAGTCTAGAATCCATTGGTAGCCCAAGTGAGTTAGTCAATAATAAAATTTTATTGAGTGCCTATTTTGTACCAGGCACTGTGCTTAGCAATGAAGATTCAAAAAAAATAAAAGACAGCCTCTACTTTTCTAGCAATTCACAATATGATGAGGGAGACAACAAGCAAATAACTATGCACATGTAAATTACATGTAGGATAAACTGAAAATAACGAACAGAGGGAATTAAGGAGTATCTGCAAAGGCTTTCAGTAGAAGAAAGAATTTTGGCTGGGACTTTAAGGAATCCAGCAAGGACACCAGGGTATACTGGTGTAAATGGAATGAAAAATGTATGGTGAGTGATAATAGTGATGGTGAGAGAATAACAAAGACTGTTGTGAGCCTTGGAAATGAAGGGATACTGATGTCATTGGTAGTAATGGGACAGTGTAATGGTGGGGTTGGAGGTGGAGGTGTTTGGGTGGAAAGTTAATGTAGTCAGTTCTGTATATAGTGATTTTATGATGTCTACAGGACATTCAGTTCAAGATGTCTGATAGTTAATTGGAGATGTGAGAATGGAGATAGCAAAAATGTTAGGGGTGGATAGGTAAATTTGAATATCATTAATAGGGAAGCAGCAAGTAGACCAGAAGAGATTGAAGACAAGTGAGAGAATGATGATGATAGAGAAAGCAATTTGTTGGAGAAGCCAGAAAGGAAAGTGATCATTTGTTAGGGATTAACTTTGTCTGAAAGAAGAGCCACCTTTCTATGTGAGACAAGGGTGACAGAGGAAACAGTGGTAGAAGATATCTGGGTAATGTGAGATATAGAGGAAGGAAGAGGAGGGAGCTCTCAGAGAATGGTCTCAATTTTTTCAGGAAAACATGAGGCAAAGTTCTGAGCTAAGAGGAGGAAAGGGAGATATGGGAGATTTAAGGAGGGATGAAAAGATTTGGAAGAGCCACTGTGTTAAGTAGAAAGGTGATTTAGTTAGAGAGTATAAAAGGATTGCCTTGAAGTAGAGAAGGCCCTTTTAAGGTATGTTACAAACATAAATTTGGATTCTTAGTGAGCCCAGCAGCAGTTTCATTATTTTTCAATAGTTATTCAGCATCAAATGCATAGGAGTGAAGGCAACAGATTGTGGCAGTGAATCAAGGATAAGACTTGGCAAAGCAAGGTCACTGACGTGACAAGGGAGCAAGGAACTTAAAAAGAAGAGGACAGAGTGGAGTTGAGTTGGTTCACCAAGGGGTTAAGATGAGGAAAAGAGATGATACTTAGGACCGGGGAGATGGTCTGAAAGAGAAATAAAAGAGTTAGAAGACAAAGACACAAAGTAGTAGAAGAATAGGGTTTGAGGTTGGAAGACAGAGATAGAATGATAATAAATGTTGATTAAATAAGGGAATTTCAGAGTTTTTGTCAACATGGAAATGGTATATCTGCAGATGAGATTAAGAGCTGCCCATCCTTGTTTATGACTTCACTTGGATGGAGAAAATAGGTAATTTTATATGAATAAATTGAAGAGCTATGAGGTTAGTGTTAAGATGTATGTATCTATCTGTCTACCTATCTCTATATATCTATATACATATTTATTTACAAATATGTGTATATATACATATAATATATATATATTTATATAACATTAGAGAGAGAGAGAGAGAGAGAGAGAGAGAGAGAGAGAGAGAGAGAGAGAGTGTGTGTGTGTGTGTGTGTAAAACCCCTAATGTGAGGATGTGAAATAGAGAAGGAGAAAGACTTTCATTCAGGCACTGAATTCTGAGAAAAAAAGCAGATTGCTCAGAAGGTCAGCAACAACTACCAGAATTTTTATCGAATGATACATATGGATCAAGTGGATCTCAAAAGGGAAAAGGCTACTGAGTAATAGTGACAGAAGAGAAATCTGAACAAAAGAAAATTCTACTTCTCTCTTCTCAACCAGTGAATGATGGAATGAATGAAAGTAGAGCCAGTGAGTGATGGAAAGGATCACAAAGAAGGTTGTCATCAGGAGGGAGCCAGGTCTCATTGAGAGTGAGAAGATGGAAGGACTAAAAAAGAGGAAGATTTAACAAATCAAATTTGTTTCCTATGGAGTAAGCATAGTGAAAGAGTTGGTAGCTCTGGGGTGGGACTTGTTTGCATGGGATAGTAAATTGGGAGGTTGAGAATAATGGGACTATGAGATCAAGCAGTAGGAATTCTTATCAGGAATGGAGTTTAAATAATGACCAATGGGGGTTCTAAATCACTGGAATAGGGAAGGTATGACTAGGTTGGGATTTATTAATTATCAAGGGAAATTTTTAAAGCATTTCAATGTCCATGGAGCTTTGACCTTAGTGTAGAGGCCTTTCAGAAACTTGGGCAGTTCAGGTCAGGCAGCAAGTACTTGGAATATGGTGTTACTCTCTTTCCCTGAAAACAGGAGGCCACCCTGAAAACTTCATGACATAGTGTGCTTTCCCCTCCCTACCAGAGCAGGGGATTGTTTCCATTAGCTTGGGAAGTTGGAATGGGAGTCATATTTGAAATCTCACATTGTCTTTTGACTGGCCTCATCCTAAGCAGAATCTGGTGTTTGGAATTAACCTCCCATTCAATTTAATTCATTAATCATTTATTAAATACCTATTACATGTAAGCCATTTAGTAAGTGCTAGGAGAGAAAAGATGAGTAGAGCATGATCTCTGTCCTAATGTAGCTTACATTGTAGTAGCTAGGGCATAACACATACAAAAATAACTACAGCACCCAATAGAATATACATTAAAAAAGAAATACAGAGAAAGTTTTCTGTGAGGTTCATGGAAAGAAATATATTATTTTATTCCTAATGAGAAATTGAGTAAGGCTTCCTAATAGTGTTGGCATTTGAGCTAGTTTCAGCAATATTTCAAAAAGATAAAAGTGGGAGTAGGAAGAGCAAAGAGAGCTTAACCTGGAGAACTACATGGATACAGAATGTGATCAGTAAGCAATGAGTAGTTTAGCTTAGCCAGAATGTGAAGGAGAATCATGTAATATAATACTACCTGAATTTTTTTTTAGCACTTTAAAGTTTGTAAAGTACTTTATATGCATTTTCTCATTGGATTTTCAAAAGTAGGTTGCCTTTTTTATGATGTCCTTTTATAGATAAACAAATTGAGGTTCAGAATGACTGTATGATTTGATGATAGCTGCAGAGTAGAATTTTAAGATAAGCTTTCCTGATTTCAGGTTCCAGAACTCTTTCTACATTAAAAGATAAGTCCAGAGAAGTACAGCCACAACAAGCAAACAGTGCTTCACTCAATTGTAGAGAACATTGGATGCCTGGAATCACAGCCAGAGAATAGATTTAGAAAGAGCCAAGAAGGCGATTAAAAACTAAAAGGTTGATGACTAAGATGATCAGGTAAAGTTTTCTTTAGGTGGGGTAAAGATCTAGCTACACAGATTGTCACAAGTTTTGGAAGAAAAACTGGATAGAATTCTTATGGAGACAAATACTAACAAGGACTGAGTCCATGTGGCATGGATGATTGAGGGTTGGAGAAATGGAATTGTGCAAAAACACCAGCTTCAACTACTCAAGTAGTTTAAACACCATCATCTTTCTAAGTACTTGGGATGAGGCAGTGCTTCTCCTTTGCCAGATTTAAAGGTATTCACTAGCTCAAAATTTCCTTACGAAAGGTGACTCCAAAGTGTTTTGATACATTTCTACACAAAAGAGAAAATATGTTTAAAAAAGAAAAAAAAAGCAAAAGCAAGCTTCAATAGAATTATAGATGTTAGCTGCTCATCCCTGATAAATAAGTTTCACAATGAGAAGTCAAATAAAAGAGACCTCTGCATGTATACATGCACACAGATATATGAATTTGTATGCACACACATATGTCATGCATGCATGTACATACATGCACAAAAAGCAGCAGCTCTAAAAGTGGTCACAGAAGCATTCAAAAATTAAGCAGTCCAAGGTCTTGGTATAGTTCAGGAAGGTGAAATCTCTTAAAAAAAAAAAGCAAGAGGTCCCTTGGGTGAAACAATTATCTCAGGGCAATAAATGACTAAAAGAATATTCAGATTGAGTGTGTGTGTGTGTGTGTGTGTGTGTGTGTGTGTGTGTGTGTGTGTGTGTGAGAGAGAGAGAGAGAGAGAGAGAGAGAGAGAGAGAGAGAGAGAGAGAGAGAGAGAGACAAAGAATGTTGAAGAGAAAATTCCAAAGGGACACTAAGGATGACTGTTTACATGGCCTTGGAGATCCAAGAACATATCCTCCTCAGCTGCTATTTACATGGTCTCTTTTATTTGTCTTTTTTATAGCTCTATTTGCATTGCTGCAAGGATATTTATAAATCCAAATAGGAATGCTCTTGTAGACTATCACATTTCTAACTGCAATGTTTTTCTCTGACATTTCTAAACCTCACTTATTTGAGTTATTTCATATGTCACAAACAATCCGTGACTTCTCATTAAAAGTAATTCTGGCCCATGTCTTCTGAACATTGTCCACAGTGGGTCTACCTAACACAGACCTTCATCTAGATCTCTTGATGTTGCATGAATATCAGTGAACTGTACATTGCTTAGCATTTGCTCTTGACATATAACTAAATTGTCTCTTTTTTTCAGTGTTATGCTTTATGTACTATACTATCACAAAATTCTTCACTGTTAATGTTTTGATCTACCCATGTCCACCATGTACTTTTCCTTTGCCCTTTGGAAGAAAGGCCTTTAACTTTAATATTTTGAGTATGAGATACTGTAACTTAGAACAATGACAATCATAGAGAAAATACACAACATTTCTTTTTGGTTTTGGACTATATTATAATAATTCTTTGTTTTATATTTATGCTATGAATACATTCCAGGAAACTAATTTGCAAAGTGAATTTTTCTAAGGTGACTCTTTTCTAGCACTCTTGCACTATAAAAACAGAAATGTATTCCTACAGGGAAAAACATACCCAAATAGACTGAGTTGTTAATTTTTGATAAGGGATGGACTGAGATTTTAATGGTGTGGAAATAGAACTGATTTGGGTGTATGACAATATTAGCTTTGTCAATAAATAGCTTGCTCTTTGACCTTAGGCAAAGATCTATAGTCCTTTGTAAGTCTCCTATCTTTAAGATCTTTGAGCTGAACTAGATGATCTTTGAGCTCCCTTCCAGATGTAAAATGGCTACTTTAGGATTCCACAGATGATATACTATTACATGGCATAGTGGGCACAGTTGCACATAAGTAACAGGATTGAAGGAATAGTTCCTTCTGGTAAACTCCTTCCCTTGCAGCCCTCTTAATTGTATAATTGCCTATCTTTAACCTTTTTCTTCTTTACCCAGTTCAACACCAGCCCTCAACAATACATATTTATAACAGACTGAACCTTTTATTTAGTAAAAATCACAACCCCATCTCTGTATATCAGACCCTTTCCCTCATTTTTTGCCTTTTTGATCCCCAAAACAGTAATCTTGGGATATATTACTCTTATTTATTTCGTGTGGTAATACATAGGCATATAGTGAATAAATATCAGTGATAGTAACAATAATTTTAAAATGCCGGTGTTCTAGGCATTTTACCTGATGCTGGAGATATGGCTATAAATAAAGAAGTGACCTAAAATACTCTAAGCTTCCATCCAATTATGAGATTTTATGCTACAGGGGTAACCTCATCCATCCCAAATTCACTGAAAAACTGAATATAAATAAGCCCCCAAATAGTTGATTTGCTGATGGATAACTAATATTTAACCCCACTCAAAACTTACATTAAAACCAGCTTAAAAATCATACTACAAGTTCCATCACTTTTAGATACTCATAAAGATTACCTAAAATGCCAAACACTTTTCCTAGCACACACTTTCCCACCTCCAAACCACCTTAAAATACATTGCTTAAGCCTCCATGGCCAAGAACTAATTGAGTACTCTGAAAGATGGAGAGACCAAGGCACTAGAGGTACAACACTTAATTGAGGCCACCAAAGTTCATGTCACATCTGAGGGCTGGACAGCTTGGGGAATGCCTAGGGATAAGACTTTAGCTGAAGCTTCCACTTCCTACTCATATAACTAAGATGACAAGGAACTATGGCAGCTTAATTTCTCAAAACATAAGACTTACTCCCAAGGACAGACAGAGGATACTTTGTAAAGATGGTAGTTTCTCTGAAATAAGGCTTTTAAAAAATGTTTTCTCCCCCATCTCAGTTTTGGGACACATTTACCACACATATAGAACACATAATACATAAAGGGCTCCATGATGTATTTTCAGTTACTTCCATATACTATTTATTTTACCTACTGAAACATCATTTCTGTCTGGAAAAGATATTGGATATGGCTTGCTTTTATGCTTTCAGCACTTCACTTCTCCTTCCCTCCCCCCAACCAAAACTCTTCCCTATAAATCTGCAGTCCATAGACTGGTTTCAGAAAAGCACTTTTAAACTTCCCAACCAATATATTCCATGGTAATAGATTTTCATGTCAAAAATACCAACATGGTGAGTTCAAATGCATCTCAAATATCCATCAATATGAAGAGTATGGAGCTAAAAACTCAATTTAGTTTTTGAATTGTGTGAATGTTAACTGGAAGACAATTACAAAATTTGTTTGGATGAATTATTGTCATTAATTATCTACTATCAGGAAGAAAATTGGCATTAACTGACTTAAGAACGTGACAGTAAACTCAAGATCTGCCCAAGTGATGGTCTATTCAATCCAGCCAATTCTTCCCTGGGCAGCTAGATACCACAGTGAATAAAGTGAGGGTCCTGAAGTCAGGAAGACCTGACCAGATCCATTCTAGTATATTTCCCAAGAAAACCCCAAATAGGGTCACGAAGAGTCCAACACAACTGAAATGACTGAACAAAAACAATAATCCTTGCCTTGTACCTATAATGTGCTTAACTTTGTGCTATGTAGCATAGCATGATATTATAGATCTATAATTGGAAAAGACCTTTCAGTTCATTTAGTTCAATGATCTCACATTACATAAGGGGAACCTTAGGCCCACATGA
Organism: Myrmecobius fasciatus; assembly: GCA_023553655.1. Lineage (NCBI taxonomy): Eukaryota > Metazoa > Chordata > Mammalia > Dasyuromorphia > Myrmecobiidae > Myrmecobius > Myrmecobius fasciatus. The sequence continues at coordinate 78,329 of JAJPUD010009035.1, forward strand.
GTTAAGCGACTTCCAAAGTCAAACAAGTGGTAAGTGGCAGAATTGGTTGGATTCCAAAACAAATCTTCCTACATTAAATTCAGTACTCTTTTCACTATATTGTATTACTGTGGGTTAGACAAGGGTATGAAAATAACAAAAACAAAAACACTGTTCTTGCCCTCCAGAAGCTCAGTCAACTTGTATAGGCAAAAGTCTCACAACCAAACCAATTCAAAAACTTCTCAAAAATTATTTAAAAGAGAAAGGAGCAAATAGCAACATAAAGAGTACATGTAGATGTTTAGACCCTCAAGTGAAGTCCAAAGCAGAAATGATCCAGGTAGAAAGTATCATTACAAATTATATTTAGGGTGTGATTAAAAGTAGTACTATGTCCTTTGAAATATCTAAAATGATATTACAGTATATTTTCACAAGAGGGCACTCTATTATATCTTGTAATAGAGAACAATGCTTTCGGGGCAACAAATTTGTGTTATACCATACTCAGATTTCAGGTATCCAGAATAATAATGTAAATAAACAAATAAAAAATGGAAAAGGTACCTCTGGGTAAAGTGATGGGTAAAGCCTAATTAAAAAGTCAAGAAAGACAAAGATCAGAAGAGTACACTTAAAATTCTATGATTGGTCAGCTTGTTGGTCAGAAACAAAAAGAACACTTTTGTTGGTTGGAAAATAGTTATAAAAATTGAGCCATTTGCCAAAAAAGATAAGGGTTGGAAATTCTACAATGAAAGGAAGTAGAAAAGGAGAAATAAGGAGAAATAAAAAGAGCAGAGGTAATGGATAGCAAAGATAAGAATTTGCAACAAAAGCATCAAGCAGACACTCTAAACATAAAGAAAAAAGCCAACTAGAATAGAACTTATATCTGTTCAAGATTCAAAGAATTTAGCACTCTAAGAGACGTTAAAAATTATCTGATCCAACTCCTTCATTTCAAATATGATGAAACTAAAATCTAAACAGGCTAAACAATTTTTCAGAGAAACCCATAGAGAGAGTAGCAGAACTGGAATTGAAACCAGGTCACGTGGAGTTCTGGGCGGTGGAGCCATGGTGGCGGAGATCAGACAGGAGTCTCTGTAACCTCCTCTAATCTCCTCTCAAACCAACAACATATGAAGCCTCTAGACTGATTTTAAAGCAAAAAAATCCACAATATCTGGAGAACAACACGATTCTAGAAGAAGATACTCTGCAAGAACCTCAAAACAGGTCTGTTTTAATTGGGCAGGGGGGTGGTCTACTGAACCCAGACTGCAGTGCAGGGACACCGGGGCAGGGAGCTGGAGCAGGGAGCATTGTGCTTTTCACACACCTGGGAGTCTTCTGCGGGCCTCTTGGACCAATCTGTCCTGATTGTAGGCAGGTGGTTTGGAGGGTCTACCTTTTGAGGGGGATAGATTGTGAACCACTGAACCCCTGATGAGCATCGGACCAAGCTGCCATTACACAGCACCTTAAAGCAATCAATCAATCAACAGGACTGATCAGCACCAGAAATAATTCAATCAGTGGAACTGCCCAGTTCCTGAAATAACTCAATCAGCAGAACTGCCCCAGGGCAAATTAAAGCAGCTGTCCCACCTTTGCCCTAAACAGACCTCACACCTTTAAAAAAAAATGAATAAAAAA
>JAJPUD010009036.1:0-15000 GCA_023553655.1 Myrmecobius fasciatus
AAGAAAGAAAGAAAGAAAGAAAGAAAGAAAGAAAGAAAGAAAGAAAGCCTCAGTCAGGCCTGAAACGATGCTCAAGTATCCACAACTTTTTCTTTCTACTTACTTCAGATACACAGGCTCATCTTGGGTACTGAACTTGATTTAGTCCCTAGACTTTGTTGAACTAAACCCCTAATGTTTCCCTGGCTCCCCCTTTCCATCTTAACCCCTGGGGAAAAATTTTCTTTCCCTCTATGCTCAGCCAATGATGACAATAAAAATAATGCTAATAAAAACAATAGCAAATAATATTCAAATACAGCAAAAAACCAAAAATATAACAGCCGAACAACAACAAAATCTATGTTTTTAGTTGAGATAAGGGTATTATTTTTCAAAAGAAAAAATTACTAAGAAAATAAGGGTGAAATAGTTATAAAACAGCCAAGTTGTAGAAACATTTGTCTAGAAGAATACAAATTCTACCTATAATTTATTGTCTAGCCAAAGACTAGCTTGGCTGCTGAAACTTATAGGGCACATTAGCCTTTTTCCCTTTTCTTGACTGGATTAGGTCCTGGGAGCTATATTTGTTTTTATTTTTTCCACTAAAAAACTGATCACTCTCCTGACAATCTCCTACGATGGAGCAGTGCATGTTCTCTGCCTAGTAAGTATGCCAAAAACACCAGAAAAAAATGAAAGTCAGACAACATACAAGGCATATGTATTGTCTACCCCAGAAATGTTTATTGAATTATATTTTATAGTCATGTGAGGCCCCAAGGATTGAAGATGCAACATATTATGAATTTTCTCGGTGCTTCTGGGAAGTTTGTATCTTACTTTGGGCTCCTAAATTTAATCTCACCATCTTCTGCAGATATAGTAAGAAAGATGGTTTTGCAGCTCTGCCTTTTATGCAAATTATAGTACCATTTCTGATGTATATTAATGACATTTCCTTAATGGGTATAATCAAGGAAACCACTCACCCAACGGCTCTGTTTAGAATATAGAGCTTGCCTAAAGCTGGGTTCTTTCCAGTGCCACATGTACCCCTTCTGCTGGCACATTTGCCCTAGTCCTTTTCAGTGGACCCTTTAGGAAAATATATGAGTGACCAGAGAATTCTGTGTGTGTTCCTACACTCCCCACTCTGCACTGGGATAGGTGCTAAATCAAAGCTTCTCCAGGGAACACTGTCCACTAAGCCAGAAAGAGTTGTCCACTCAGTAGTCATAAAAAAAGTTGCTCTACCATTTGGTGATTTCTTTTCTTTGATTCCCTTAAACATGTACCTTAGAACTTTTCATGAGCAGTGGAGGAGCTTCAAACTTATGCCATGGCTACATGAATCTGAACCGGAGACTGGGCATCTGCCAATCTTTTCTGCTTTATGTTTTTCTCTGCTTACAGAAGACAGTCAGTTAACATACAAATTGTTAAGAACTTAACATGTGTTAGTCCCTGGACTAAGTGCTGGGCAGATATAGGAAGGGAAAAAAATAGAGTCAGTACCCTCAAGGAGCTCCTATTCTAATGGGGAGATAATAATTAAACAATTATGTGCATACAAGTTTTATCCAGTTAATCTGAAAATTAATCTCAAAGGGAAAGGAAGAAAAGGAGTAAGTAGAGGGACTGAAAAAGTCCTTCTTTAGAAGGAGGGATTTGATCAGTCAGATGGAAGCCAGGAAAGGTAGTAAGTGGAGATGAGGAAGGAGAAAATTTCAGTAATGAAGAAGAGCCGCTGAAAAGGTCTGAAGTTGTGAGAGGAACTACAAGTAGGGCAATGTTGTTGTTCAGTTGTGTCTGACTTTTTGTGACCCCATAGAGAGTACATAAAGAAAAGAAGGGTATAAGAAGCCTGGAAACATAGGAAAGGGCCAGACTGTAAATGGTTTTAAAAGCCAGAAGTTTATAAGATATTTAAATACTTATCATAAAAAGATTAGAAGATGATGGTAATTAAGACCCACTGTCCAGGACATTATAGGCTACATTCTTAATTTTTACCATCACTTTTGTATGAGGACCTCAGAGTCACGGAATTGATGATAAGGCCAATGTGACTATCCTTGGGGTCCAATATGACCTCCTTTCCTGGTCCCTTCTAAAACTGGATCAGAAGAATTTAACTTCTTCATTACTAATGTTGCACTCTCTTTGCTAGTACAGCAAACATAGTAATGGTCATTTAATCCCTCATTATTACACAAGGTAGTTCTGCTATTATGATGATTGCTTAATGGAAGTATTCTTGTGTTAAGCTTTCATTCCCTCCACTCCTTTGATCCTCTACCTCTCCAAGGAGAATAGAATTGTGCACTGCATGATCTTGAGTTCTGTGATTGCAGCTCAGCACTGGTGGTGCTGTTCTGCTTTTCTTCTGACTCATATTCCAGAAGGGCTGAACTCAGTCAATTATACTGACCCCTGAGACTCAGGAATACCTTTTTCAACTTGGACATTGTTGGCAATAGTTCTCTGTATTTGTAAAGCTCTGATAACATCAGATGCATGACGGTCACGTACCAAGCCCTCATTCAATCACTGCAGTGTAATTTCTCCCACATTCTCAGGATCCAATGCTGATCTGTGTCAGTTTCTGCACACGTTGTTCTGTCCCAAGGAGGAACTCCTCAGATTTTCCTTCTTTGCATTGTATTAATATTAGAGATAAAATTAGCATACAGGTTTTTTTAATATGCCCCTCTCAAACATCTCAGCTAAAGTTTGCATACATTTCTACCAAGTGATATCTGTCCTTGTCTCTATAAGGTTATTCACTGTCACTTCAACTTTCTCTCTTAGGTTGTCTGTCAGTTTTATTATTTTGTCTGGCTCAGGGGTTTTTCTGGGATACCCAGGCACACTCTTGCCTGCCCAAACCAAGCCTCTCAGGATAACTCTCCTAGGGGTACAATTCATCTCTAATTTATTTGTGACATTCAGTCTCTTTGTAAGAATGACTCTTTGTAAGAGGCTTTGTAAGAATGGCTTTCTACCTCTTTAAATAATTCCTCATCCTCAGAAGGTGGACAAATCTGAGATTCCTAGAAATGACTCCTTTCCATCAATTCCTCAGGTATATTTCCATAGTCAAATTTCTCAGGCAGGATTAGGAGAACTTCCTGGATTGTTTCACCTGCCTTATTATCAATAGCCTTAATTATTTATTTCCAATTCTTTTATTTTATGCCCAATATCTTTACAATGTTCTCATCCTTAAGGTCTGGATTTGATCTTAATATTAAAACTATCAGTTTATATTTGCTAGTAACTCTATATTGGGCTCTCCTCACTTTTCCCTCTATATTATTTCACTTGATCTCATTAGCTCCTATTAATTATTACCTCTATGCCAATGATTCTCAATTCTACCTATTCTGTCCTAACCTTTCTACTGATCTTCAATTTTGCATTTCCAACTGCCTTTCAGACATCTTGAATTGGATATTCAACAGACATCTTAAAATAAATATATCCAAAATTGAACTCATTATCTTTCTTCCTAAACTCTGCCTATTATTTTTAGGGCACTACCACCCTCCTAGACCCCCTAGCTTGAAACTTAGGTGATAACTCCTCATTATTTCTCCCTTGTCTGATTTGTTGCTAATGCATGTCCATCTCACCTTTATAACATCTCTCAAATATACTCCCTTGTCTCCTCTGATACTGTCACCATCCTGATGGACCCTTACAATACATGTCTGATTTAATGCAATGGTCTGATGATCAGTCTATCTGCCTTAACAGCCTCCTGACTCCAATACATTCTCCATTCAGCTGTCAAAATGATTTTCCTAAAGCAAAACTCTAACTTTGCCATGTCCATACTAAATAAACTCCAAAGGCTCCTATAACCCTCCAGGATCAAATACAAAATCCTCTGGCATTCAAAGTCCTTCCCAATCTTTTTCCTTTTCTGTCTTTTTTTAATCTTTCTTCCACATACTCTGGAATTCAGCAACATTGATCTTCTTGCTGATCTTTATTATGTATTCTTTGATCCAGTGATATTGGCTTTCTGGATGTTCCACAAAGAAGATATCCCCTCTCTCTGCACCAAAAGTTCTCTCTGTCTGTCCCCATACCTAGATTCTCTTTCTCCTCATCTTCATCTCCTGGCTTCTCTGCCTTCCTTGAAGTTCCAACTAAAATCCCATCTTCTATAAGGAAGCATTTTCCAACCCCTCTTCATTTTAATGTTCTTAACTATTTCCTATTTGTTTTACCCTGTACATAACTTGTTTGTACATATTTGCTTTTCCTTGTTTGTTTCTGTCCCATTAGATTCTGAGTTCTTTTTGTCCCTAGTGCTTAGCATATGGTACATAGTAGGTGCTTAATAAATGTTTATTGACTGTCTATAATGGTTCCTATAAAGTTGAAGATAGAATTTTCAATGGACATTAAATTTAAAAAAATAAGATTATTGGGATTTAAAGGTAAACTTTTAAGATTCTATTTGGAAAACTATGGGCTGCTTGTGAGGCAAAATACTGAAGAACAGGACACACACACACACACACACACACACACACACACACGGTTTTTGAAGAAGCCACCAGAAACACAGTATCTTGCAAAAATAAAGTGATCAGAAATCACATTTCTATGAATGGAGCTCCCACAGGTAGCAAGGGGAGTATCAAGGATAGCTTTCAAGGAGACAAATCTGGCATCTCCTCCCTCTATATTTCTTGTCCCCCTCATTTCTCTAAGAGTAACTTTGGTTCCTGCCAAAGAAGCAGGAGGTTGGGGACAGATGCTGGCCATTCCACTTTCCTCAGAGAGAAAGATTAAGAGGCTAGAATTGTAACTTTTAGATTAAAACTAAACTTTGATTGCCAGAGAAAAAGTCCTAATTTTTATATCCAAAACTAAAGCCCTTTCCCAGCAGATGCCAGTTTCACAATGAACAAACACATCAAATAGCAAAGAAACCTATTTATCCATATTGATAACAAAACAGAAACTAGAGAAAATATAATTATGAGTCATACCAGACAATACAGACTGAAGAAGCTCTTCCACTGAGAGCAGGATAACAGCTCAATCGACAGTAAGCCTTAAACATCTTTCAAGAGAAAGTGTCCTATTGTCTTTAGTATAGCAAGCTGGGCATAGGGACATGATAGAGATTGCCAGCTCCTCTTATGTTGGCTCTTTCCCAGATTTTTTTTCCCTTCAATGAGGATGGCCTCTTGCATACTTTCTCTTAAAGCTGGAAGCCAGAAGAACCTACAAATACTGAAGAGACCAGATATTTTTTCTCTTGCTTTTGCAAATCCCACTCTTCTTCTCAGACAGATGTGGGGAATTTCTCTTAATTGATAAGAGACCTATATCTATGGACTTTGAAACTTGCAGCCAAGTCAAACTAGGAAATAGATGAAGGGAAAAGAATGGAATTACAACTCTTTGTTCTTTGCCAGCAGAAAGGATACTCTGAAAATAGAGGTTAGCCTAGGAGACCAGGAAGGTAAGGGAATGATGTCCCTTTGATCTCTTGCTGGTAGGAAAACCAACCCAGGAGTCTAATTTATATGCTATAACCTTTGTGAGCAGAAAGGAGGCAATTCAGGAGATGAAGCATGCAGTGAGTGGAATGCATACCTGTCTCTCTCCCACCTTTAAAGTCAGGAAGAGGAATAGTGTCACTGTCCCCAGCAGTCAGGAAAAACTACTTTCTGTGATTATATCAGCTAAGCAAGAGGGCAAAGTATTCACTCCTCTTCCTCCATCTCTCTCCTTTATTCCCAACCTCCCAAATATTTTACAGGGCCTTTCTAGTTATTTCTTAATTGGATTAAGATGTGGCTTAATGAACTATACCCAAAGAGTAATCATTGACTGCCAACGTGAAAAGTTGGTCTCATTTGGAAAGCCTCAGGGTTCTATTTCTGGTCGTGTACTATTAAAATCTGTATCATTTATTGTTTAAATCATAATATGAACAGAGTTCTTATCAAATGCACAAATGACACAAAGATGGGAGGGACTGCTAACAGCTAGGGTAATGATTTAAATGGTATTTTATTAACAGCTAAATCTAAATAATTGAAGTTTATTAGCTATAAGTTTACAATTTGAGCTTAAAAAAATCAACTTCAAAATGAGAGAAACTTGGCCAGGGAGAAGTTTGTTTGTGAACTGGTAGTTTTACTGGAAATTTGGAAAACTCAATATGAATTAACAGTATTATGTAATAGTCAAGAAAACTAATTTAATTTTAAACTAAGATCATGAGAAACAGTACACGGCACTACAGAAGTGACATTTCTGTTGTACTCTGTTCTTGGGTATCTTACTCTTTTCTGGTGTTACAGTTTAGGAAAGGTATTGATAAACTTGAATGTGTCCAGAAGAAGGGATTCAGGATAATGAAGGCAATAAAATTATGCCATATGAATATATCAATTAAAAATCTTGAGACAGTTTAGATAAATATTTAAAGTACTATTATACAAAAAGATTAACTAGTCTTATTATCTGGATTTTTATGAGGCCTCTTTTTTTTTTTAACTAACCTACAATATGTTTCATAAACAGTATGTAGAATAATAAAATCTATAAATAAAATGTAAAAAAAATTTAAAAATCACTGTACACTTGAGTTCAAAACACAGAAATTTTCTAAAGAAATTTATCAGAAATTGACTTTACATCAGTTACCTTTTCCAAATCCCTTGATTGCTATCCAGGAAATTGTAATTAATCCACTGCTAAACACTACCAAAAAGGAAAACAGAGATGCAAACAAGACTTCATAGTCATTAAAAAGATGCATTTTTCCATCTCATTTTAATTTTATGAAATTAAGATCAGTTACACTGAAAAGAAATGCAAATTGAAATGAAGATCACCTTAAGCAGATAGGAAAGTATTTCAAATGGAGAGATATTTATAGAAGTTTGGCAAAGTAATAAAAACCACTAATTAGACAGTGATTTCTAGCTGCCTTTCTTATATCTCCATAATTAGGGAGCTTTAAGAATGCTGTTAATCTTTAAGGAAATATCCATGAGTAAAGAGAACTCTAGAGTTGTAAATGTTAATTATTGGCATTGTCTAACAACATGTTTGTAAGAATGAACAGTCTGTAAAACTATTGAAGAAAATAGGAGATTCATGTTTAGTAAGGAAGAAGTACAATGTTCGGTAGTGATTAGTGACATTGCCTAATAGATCACCCTTTTGCCCCCTGACTCAGACCATTATTCTTATATTTGCCTAATTCTCTATGAGTATCAGAACTATGCGGCATATATAGTATGAATGACTAGACATAATCACACATATCTACACATTGGATATTTCATAAACTTAATATATTAATTAACCCTCAAGTGTATACCTTCAAATACATATATGTATAGAAGTTTTATATTTGTATTTTTGTTTGTATGTATGTTTGTATCTTGAGATACAGCTCCAAGTTCAAAGCAATTAAAGTAACTAAACAATTATATTATTTTACAACAATTTGATAATCTAAAGGTTAAACTTAAAGGTTAATTTATATATGCTCTTGTATATCAAAAAAGATAAAAGGTCAAAATATTTATTGCTACTTTAAGAAGCATAATGAGTTGGGACTAAATTATTTTATTATACAAATATACATATGTATGTATATTTCTTATTCAAACTATTACATTGAAGATATATGATTACATTATTTCAACAAAAAATTAACAAGAAGGAAAATTTAGGCGCATACAGAAGGATGGAAAAATTAGGTTTGAAAGCCCTTTGGCTTTTTTTGAATGAGAGCATTAAGGAATACACATATTCCTTTGCATCACATATTATTTTACAAAAAGATCATGTATCAAATTCTCTCATTTTGTATTATAGTTAAGCACTATAATTTATTATACTATTTTAATGTTGTTAAATACTATAATATAAATATAAATGTATATGCATTTCTGGCATATGTCTCTAACTGCAAGCTTGATATGGAATGGTGGCAGGGTTTTTTTTCAACTTTGTATCTGCTCTGACACCTTACAAAAGTCTCTGTATACTGCATGCATTTAATAAATATTTGTTTAACTCAACATAATGGGCTGCAGATTATAAAACTGAGTTTTTTGAAAAACCTACAGCTTTTAATACCTAGGACTAGAAACCTATAGCTTTTAATAACTAGGACTAGAATATCTAGGAACAGAAATAATGAGGGTGGAGTTGAATTAATCCTTGCTAGCTGGGAGTGGCACTATCTGGAGAAAGCCTGAATTTTACAGTCCAAACTATTAATTCTTAATTAAACTTTTTGCTCTCTTTAATAGGGCTTTTATTACAGTCCCACCCCTTGTTGGGACTTCCGGTTGAATTCCTGCTCAAATTCTTTGCATTGACAAAACCCTATAAAAAAACCTATCTATACTCCCTTTCCTTGCTATAACCTCGTATGCAATGTAGCCTGCTGTTAGCAGCATAACAAAATCCTTGCCTCTTGATTTGGAGATGATCCGCAAAACCCACACATTTTTTGGAAGCATCTCATGAAACCAGTCTGTAACCTCAATATATTTCTGGGTTCCAATACTCCCACATCCCAACGGATAATTATGGAAGGGCAATGAGAGACAAGCATGATAAAGGAAGAGCACTGGACTTGAGTGTCAGGAAAATTTAAATGCAAATTCTATCTTAGATACTTATTAGCTATGTGACACTGGGCAAATCTTTTAAACTTTTTAGGTCTCCATAAAATGAGGGAGTTGGATTCAGTAGCCTCTTATACCTCTTCTGACTTGAAATTTAAGATCAATAAGAGACAAAATGCCTTACCAAGAACTCCACCGACTTGCTGACAAATCCAGGAAAAGATTTTATTTTATGTTCTTGCAAGAGCAGATGTCTAAGCCAGGAGGCACATTTAGAATCAATGTCTTTTTATATTCTATTACCAAAAATCCTAATTTTTGGTCCCTCTCCTAATTCCATATTGACTAATACTCCAGAGGTTATTGACTATCTGTAGTGCTTAATTCCCCCATGTGTGAATACCTGATTATATTTCCCCTTGGTGGTCACTTTTTATGGGCTTAGTTCAGCCCCTCCCATGATTCCCAATTGGCTAGATACTACAGAGATTACAGCCTTTATGCAGAGCCTAATTACCCCACGTGAATCTGAGTCCCCCGCCCTGATTATATTTCATAGCATGTTTCTTATTCTAATTTATGGCTTCCCTCGTAAGTTTTGTAACCTTTGATTCTTAAGGTTTCATTTCTTAGGTTTCAGTTTCATTTCTCTGAATTAATTTAAATTTTGTAACTCTATGGAAACTAAACACTTATCCCATTCTAACAGATCTTATGGTCTTGTAGTGTGGAAGTAACTATGCAAAGATATTTAATGAAGTAGGATGTAGGAAATTTCATAAATATTAGGCCAAATATTAAACCTATGGGTGCATTTGAACATATGGAATTTAAAAATAACAATTTATTTTTAAAAAATATTTACCAAAATATCTTTGTCATCTGAATAAGGATTTGTTTAGTCACTATATACATATATATATTATATAGCTATAATAATTTATAAGAGGAATAAAAATGAAATAGTAATTCATTTATTTTATTTATTTCTTGGATAGAGATTTTAAATTCATACAACATACACCAGTAACTATGCTGAATAATATTTGCTGTTTGAAATTTAATCTAAATACTTGATTTCCATTTTACTATAATTTCCCTTTAAACATAGTAATCCACTGATACTTTTATTTCTTAATTACAAGATCAGTTGTTAAGTCTATAAGATATCTCCTGGGGAAATTATTTATCACAATTGAAAAGGCTGTCAGGAATCTATATATTTTGTATTCTTTTCTATAGTTGATTTCCCCTATATTCCCTCTATTTTTATCACCTCAAAATTTCTCCATACAAAGGTGTTTCCTAGCTTGTTCCCTAAATTTTAAGGAATTTCAAGGAGAAAAAATAATAATTAGTAAACATGTGGAGCCACTAAACTGTCTACACTTCTGATTTCTAAATCACCTATTACCTTACCTTCTTATGCTTCAGCTTCTCCACTGATTAAAAATAAAATAAAACAGTGTCTTTTAAGAATATTTCTTTCTTTTTTGGGGGAAAAATCCCTAGAACTCAGAAATATGCAAACTACTCATAAGAATACAAGTTACTTGATGGAAATTTCTTCTTGATATATCCACTTTTCAAATATTTCACATGTATATTGCTTTTTTTTCTAATCACAATTGGTTAATGTAGTTCTTTTGAAAAAATCTCAGAAGTCAGCCTCCACAGAGATTTAATCATTTTTTGCATGATTGCTTCTTTTAAGAATTTCATTTTATTTAATGAGTTAAAAAGAAATGAATATCATACCAAGTAAGTTAGGTTCACTCTTATCAGATTCCTTTAAAAGCAAAACCATCAGCACTATCACTTACTTCCTGCAATGTCTATGCAAATGAAATAAAAATTTATAGTAGGAATTGCCTTAATTTCTGGAAAGGGAATTTTGTACGAACGGGAACAATAGTATTACTCTAGTCATTTACTGCTTATTTTCTGCTTTTAAACTTGTTTTGCAATCATTATCAATTATTTCAATATAAATTAACAAAAATTCTTTCTTTCCTTTTATTCATTACATTTTAGAGTTAGAGCTTATCTACCTTATTAAACTGTCTTCTAAAACTTCCCCAGCAAAGAAATAGATGCAGGGATGACTAATGAATGGAATCTCTGGAGAGAAAGACTCAATAAAGCTAAAAGCAAAAGTAGATGATGTACAAATAGCACATTTTTTTTTCTTTTTTTGACTCAATGGATAGAGTATTGGCTTAGAGAATGCAAAGCCTTGAATTCAAATTCAGCTTCAGACACTTAGTTGTCATGTGACCCTGGACAATTCCCTTGAATCTCTTTCTGCTTCAGTTTACTCTTTGTAAATGAGGATAATAATAGCACTCATGTCTAGTGTTGTTGTTAGAAGCAAATGAAAAAGAAATTATATAAACTGTTTTGCAAAGTGTAAAACATTATATAAATAATAGCTATTATTTTTTCTTTAAGTCGCAGAATACAGATATTATAAACATGTTTTGATCATTTTTAGATTCCTTTCACGAGCCAGAATATGTACAATGATTAGTATTCACAATTTAAATTCTTATTTCAGATAATCCTGTAACTAAAATATAGACTCCTCAAACTCATATTCTTTATAAATAGTTTTGAAATAGGACTTAAAATTAATTGTTCAGTGACATGATTCAGATGGATTACTGGGAACTCACTTTATTCAATATAAAATAATTTACAGCAGAGAAATAATAAAGAATATGTTGTCAGCAGCTGCAATAATTAGTATTGGTTTAAATTATTTTTAAAATGTGGTCTGAGCACAATTTTAAAAAAGGCAATAGTGCATTCTCTATTCTTTTATAGAACAATTGAAGATATCATCATAAATTTCTTCACTGCCCTTGGAAAGAGATATCAAAGGTATTATATGCCAAAATGGATTTTGCTGGCAAGAATTAATAATAATAGTTTGATCCAACTCAAGCAAGGCTACCCATTTATGCTTCTGCTTTATAGTTAGTTGTTTTAATATTTTCAAAATCGATGTTTAATGGAGACTAATATTTTCTCAGAATAGATAGAATGGTCAACACATAAGAAACACACAAGAAAATAGAAAAAGACCCTAATGAAGTCCATGGTACCTCTTACTCAGAAATGAGGAGGGACCAATCCCAGGAAGAATTCCTATAGTTTCTGGAAGGTTTTATAACTTCTGGAAAGCTTGTTGTGTCTTTTATTCCTTCCATCATAAACTGAATACATAAACTAATACCATTCTTGTAACTCAACAATTACTGCTCAAGAAGTGTTTGTCATAAATCATTTGATCTAGAAACGATTGGTTCAAAAACGAAATTCAATGAGACCAGGTGACGTTTTCTCAAAAAGTCTATGAGATGGAGTGGGTCAGACCTTAGGCTCAAGTTGCGGGAAGTCACGATCTCTAGGTCTAGCGTTCTATAGGACAAGAAAAGTCAGATCTTAGGTCTAAACTTCAGGAAGAGACAGGAAGTGACATGACCCACAGGAAGCAGGCAACTTTGGTGACCATTGGTCAATGATGATTACTTCCTTTTAGTCTATCCAATGAAAAGGCTTGGGGTCTTTTGCTATTTAACCCACTTTACTGTTTCCGGCTTGTCAGATCAAGCACATGTTGGGAGCTGATCTCAGCTCTTGGAATAGCCTCTTCTTGCAAGGACTGAATAAATGCCTTGTCTTTGTACATGAAGATGTCTCTGATTGGTTGATTTATGTAAAAGGGTCCAGCATACCCCAAACAGAAATGGAAAAGTTTTACTTCAAATTTAAACATAAGGGGGCAGCTAGGTGGAGCAGTGGATAGAGCACCAGCCCTGAAGTCAAGAGGACCTGAGTTCAAATGTGGTCTCAGGCACTTAGCACTTCCTACCTGTGTGACTTTAGGCAAGTCACTAAATCCCAATTGCCTCAGCAAAAAAAGAAAAAAAAAATAAAATAAGGATATCAGAGAGGATTCTGGAAAAATGAAAGAATAGATTTTAAAAAAAATAAACTTTTGGCTCTCCATATTTCCATACTTAGAACTTTGCCTTAGCTGAAATAAACTAGTATAGGTAAAGCAGCTGTTCTCCTAAAACAACCTGAAAAGGATCCCCAGGATAGACCTGGGGGGGAGGAGATAACAGAGGTTCAGCTAAAGTGCAAACACCTCCAAGGCAACTCAATCAACAAAGAATAGGCCTGGGGCAATTGGGGTTGGGAGGTGCCCTCATTTTTAGAAACTTTCATCTCTGGAACCTCATGTAGCCTGCTGAGTAGAAGTTTATTTAGAAGAACAAAAAGTCAACAACTTCAAAGTAACTGGGAGAAAAGATGTAAAAGAAGCAGATTCAATAGTATAATACTTTAATCCATATTATAAGAGCATTGTTGAACTATAAAATAAATAATTTTGATTATTTTAAATTAAAATTTTCTTACATAAATAAAAATTATGCAATCAAGAATAGAAAGAATGCAAAAATGGGAAAAACTTTAATAGACAATCTCTCAGATAGAATATGATTGAATTGGAAAATTGCTGTGGTCTAGGAAATAGTGAGCTTGTAGATTTAGAAAAATATAGAAAGAAGAGGAAATTACTTAGTCCCATTTTAGAAAAAGAAATTGAACAAGCTATTTATCAACTCCCTAAGGAAAAAATCTCCAAGGCCAGATGTATTTACATATGTATTCTATCAAACATTTAAATTCCAATTAATTCCAATCCTATACAAACTATTTGGAAAAACAAGGAAAGGAGTCCTACCAAATTCCTTTTATGACACAGATATGGTGCTGATACCTAAACCAGGTAGGGTCAAAACAGAGAAAGAAAATTAGAGACCAATTTCCCTAATGAATATTGATGCAAAAATCTTAAATAAAATATTAACAAAGAGATTACAGCAAGTTATCCCCAGGATAATATACCATGACCGAGTAGGATTTATACCAGGAATGCAGGACTGGTTCAATATTAGGAAAACTGTTAGCATAATTGACTACACCAATAATCAAACTAACAAAAGACATATCTCAATAGATGCAGAAAAAGCATTTGACAAAATCCAATACCCATTCCTATTCAAAACACTAAAGAATATAGGAATAAATGGAGTTTTCCTCAAAATGATCACTAGCATCTATTTAAAACCATCAGCAAGAATCATATATAATGGGGTTAAACTAGAACCATTTCCAATAAGATCAGGGGTGAAACAAGGTTGCCCACTATCACTATTACTATTTAATATTATATTAGAAATGTTAGCTTTGGCAATAACAGAAGAAAAAGAAATTAGAGTATTAATGAGATCAAATTATCACTCTGCAAATGATATGATGATATACTTATTGAATCCTAGAGAATCAACTAAAAAACTACTAGAAATAATTCACTACTTAGCAAAGTTACAGGATATAAATTAAACCACATAAATCATCAACATTTCTATATGTTACCAGCAGCAAGAGATACAAAGATAAATTTCATTTAAAATAATTATAGATAATATAAAATATTTGGGAGTCTACCTGCCATGGCAAAGTCAGGAACTATATGAACACAATTATAAAACACTTTCCACACAAAGTCAGATATAATCAATTGGAAAAAAGTCAAGTGCTCATGGGTAGGTCAAGCTAATATAATAAAAATGACAATATTACTAAATTAATTTTCTTATTCAGTACCATATGAATCAAACTCCCAATAAATTATTTTACAGAGCTAGAAAAAAAGTAATATAGTTCATCTGGAACAACAAAAAGTCATGAATTTCAAGGGAATTAATGGAAAAAATTCAGTGAAAGTGGCCTAGCTGTAACAGACCTAAAACTATATTATAAAGCAGCAGTCATCAAAACCATTTGGTACTGGCTAAGAAATAGAGTAGTAATGGAATATGGTAGTTCACAAGATACAATAATCGAAGACTATAGTAATCTATTGTTTGATAAATCCAAAGACCCCAGCTTCTGAGAAAAGAATTCGCTATTTGACAAAAATTGCTAGGAAAATTGGAAATTAGTATGGCAGAAACTACGCATTGACCCATACCTAAGACCCTATACCAAGATAAGGGTGAAATGGGTTCATGATTTAGATATAAAGAGTGATATTATAAACAAATTATAAGCAAATGATAGTCTACCTTTCCTATCTGTAGAGAAGGAAGGAATTTGTGGCCAAAGAAGAACTGGAGTACATTATGAAATGCAAAATAGGTAATTTGGATTATATTAAGTTAAAAAGTTTTTGTACAAAAAAACCCAATGCAGACAAATCAGAAGGGAAGCAATAAACTGGGAAAAAAAGTTTTACATTCAAGGGTTTTGATAAAGGCCTCATTTCTAAAATATATATATATAGAACTGACTCAAATTTATAAGAATTCAA
>JAJPUD010009036.1:17564-79955 GCA_023553655.1 Myrmecobius fasciatus
AGGAAGGAAGGGAGGGAGGGAGGAAGGAAGGGAGGGAGGAAGGAAGTTCCATTCTGAGGATCAATTTGGAATTATGCTCAAAGGGCTATGAAACTCTGTATATCCTTTGATCTAGCACTGCCATTCCCCAATTGATTAGCTATGCTGTGGGAGTATGCCTGGGATACAAATTATACAGAGCTCTCAATGGAAAATCATTGAAGGATTTCACAATTTAGGAATGAGAGTGGAATCTATCTTTTTAAATGTTTTAAACTGATCTGGTGTCTTTCATTTCTATCAAATTAATAGTTATGCAATTAGCATATTTGTCCTGGAAATTAGCATCACAAAGAATTGACATGAATTAATGACTCCGAAACAAGTCCCCATAAAGGCAAGTCATATCTCAACTTTCTTTATCTTTTTCTACTGGCAGGAAAATCACTGTCAATCCTAAAAAAATTCAATCCCTCCAGGCTACATTGAAGATAAACTGAATTTTGAGGACAGCCCTCAGTGGAAAGTAGAGGAGGTCCAAATTCAGACAACCCAACTGGAGAACTAAAAAGATAGTTACTTGCAATTGTCTTCAAGGCACAATTCTTAGAGATATCAAGAACATTTTTTTGGTTTTCTCCTCACTGAATGATCACAGATAATTTGCTTTCTAATTTTTGAAGGGTGGGTAAGTGACCTTAAAGTGTACAACTACCACTTCTGAAGTTATGACCCTTCTAAAGATATGATCCTTTGGTGATACACACCAGAAACATAGACACCAATCTGGCTTGTTCACCTCTGCCCAACTCACTGTCTAATTCAACAACAATGTCCTGATGACTACATCAGTTTTTCTGAGCTAGATCCGACTCATATTCTTTGGTAATTAAGGTTTAATATCAGAATGAAAAGAGATTCTTATTGACTATTCAATAGTCAGCAAAAAGGCATGCCTGTTGATTTGATGGTGGTGAAAGTTACTGGATCAACTTAAAATATTTAAAAAAGACAGTTTCCACTGTCATTCCCAAATTATGAAAGGCTTCTGGGACTTCCATTGAGAGCTCTGTAAAGTTCAGGTACCAGGAATATACTTACATCTCAGAAAAAATGGCTAGTCCTTACTTATGACAAATATAGTATGTAAATGGCAATACATGATAATAATCAATAAAACAGGAAGATAACCAATAGAGGATATTAAGGATATCCGAAATTCTTTCAACTAAGCAAAACCTCTATACCTCTAAATATAGACTAGAGAACTAATTAGAACTAGAGTACTTCCCTAGAGAACAGATTCTTTCTTTTGTCTCTTTCTGTATCCTTGGAACTTAGCATAGTGCAGATGTTTAATTAATGTCTATTGGCTGACTGAGTTATATAGTGTGCTCTGACAGTTATCAAGGATCAGAGTAATTTGCAATAATCTCATGCCTTTTTTTTTTTTTTTTTTTTTTGAACTGGGATAGCTAGGATAATGTCAAGAGTCTTTGGCCCCAGAGTCTTAAGGATGGTTTTTATGGAAACAGAGAATTAGTATATTGCTCTCTATACAACATGTAAAAGAATGAGTTAAAAAAAAAACCCTGTTAATCATTTAAATCAATGTACTCTATTCAAATTTATTCCATTTATCAAACATTTATTAAATACTTCCCCGTTGTGTGCAAAATACTTTTTATCACTGGAGAGTACAATGACTGATATGAAACAGAATATAACTATCAAGGAACTTAAAATATAATTTGGAGTGGAAATTATATTAAAAATAATTATGATATAAGGAAAAAATAAGATTAGTACAAAAGAGAAGACAAAGAAAAATTATTGATATATAAAGAAGGAAAGCTCATTTTCCTCTTGAGTATGTTAGGAAAGTCATCATGAAGTATGTAATTTTTGAATCGGGTCCTGAATAAAAAGAGGGACTTCAATAGGTTATATGTGGATAGAGTATGTCAAACAAATTGGGGAGGGGAAGGACCAATGTGAACAGGAGATAGGAAAGAAGAAATTTAGTTTAAAAAAAATAATAATTTCAATCAAAATGTTTAAAACCTAGAATATAAATCCCTCAAGTATAGGGGAATATTTTGGTTTTGGTTTTTTGGTTTTTTTATTTCCCTGGTGCTTAACATAGTTGCATGCACACATTAAGTGCTTAATGTTTGTTGAATTTAATTAAATTGTAGAGGGCTTTGAATAATGTAATCAGTATTTTATGTTGCAAATAATATGCTTTAACAACATGCAAATATTTTTGAGTAAAGGAATGACATGATCAGAATTGCGTGATTCTACAAAAGTTTGAAGGTATAAGCAGCAAATGTCATTGGGAAGTTAAGCAGGATGAGTTGTTAACTATCCAACAAACCATTGGACTTAATAGAGTATCCTTTTCTTTTAGTAGGTGGAGCTTCCATAGAAGCTTATTCCCCTTCAGAAGCATGGTTTTTCCTTACTAAAGTTTTTTTTTTCTTTCTAATATTCTTTCTAAATGCTTTTCCTTTATAAGAACCTCACTCCATTTCCTTTTGTGGGAATATAAGTGTCTATTAAACCTTCAAACTCCTGGAAACTGCAGGAAACTCCCCTGTGCACTAAGTGCCATGGAAGCTAGCAAAAAGGGAAAGTAAAAGGCACATTGCTGTACCTGTTCCTTCACAGTATGCTTTTTTTTTTAACAAGAAAATACTGACCCTAGTTTCATTTGAGGCATGCTGAATGTAACATCAACCTTTCCTATTTTGCTCACACAGTTCTAAATTTGCTCTAAGCGCTTAGGTCAGTTTCCTTTAAAAAGATAGTCTCCTGTCTCTGAATAGGGCATGATCTTTATGTCTTCCCATCTTTCACAGTTTCCTTTTCCAATTGTCCTTGTACATGCAATTATGGAATATTTTCTTCCCTTTAGTCTCTTCATTATCAAGCACAATCTAGATCCCGCATCCTCAAACCAAGAAATAGTCTATCAGATTTAAATAACTGTTGTATAGAGTAATTCAAATTCACAGCTTCTTCAATCCTCATGAGAACAGCTACATTTGGGACCTACTTGAGAAAAGATGATTTGATAACTGATTAGTTTTAATTTTGTGCATGGATTCCTACACAAGTACAGTTCAAAACAAAACTGGTAAATCTTACTTGAGGTTCACATCCTGAGGGAGGTTGGATCTCTTATAATATTTCTATTTTCTTTTAGTCAAGCTATATAAACTGGAACTTTAAGTCCTTACAGTATTGAACTTGCCACTCTATAGAGGGATCTTTTTGGTCTGAAAGATTCATAGTATTCTTCTGAAAGTCTCAGGGAGTAATAAATATAAGCATTCTTTAAAAGACTAAAAGTCAGACACAGAAAAAGCTACAATATGCTATATAATTTTAACCATCATTATCAGTTGCCATTATTGTTCTTATTTCTCTTAGCATTAGAAACTCAAAGTTATTAATTGATGACTGAAGTCAGAAGGTAATATAATGCTTGAGGAAGAATCATTTCCATCTTTATGCTTTATGCTTTCACAATATTTGTATGTTTCTTTTAAAACCATTCTTAAACATCCTGCTAGAATTCAAAATCCACAGGGTCTTCTACTTCATTAGGTATTGATTTCATTTTTCTTTAGACTTATAAAATTTATTCATAAATACCTTGATCTACTTAGTCGATCTAGGAGCCAATATTCCCTTCTGTTATTAGTATCTTCCCTGTAGGTTTATCTGTTTAAGCTCAAGACTTTTAACTGAATTTTCTTCCTTTTGAGAGGTTTGATAATTTTACTTTCTGCCTTCAATTTCTCCACGGCTCACTTTCTGACCCTTTCCCCTTTGATGGTTGTTTCCCTGAGGGCTGGACCTCAAAGCTGTCTCAGCTTCCTCCCACATTGGGAAATTCAAACTTTACAATATCCACCTCTGCTAATAGTGGCTTTTAGGGACTCACTTGGGTGCTGGGATCTTTTCCCCAGGTTTTGTGGAGTATCATACAGCTACAGATACATATCCTAGCTGTTTCCCTCTAATCTTCAATTCTCTGGAAAGAACAGAATCCTGACACACTACTCTTCCAACAAGGACTTTTGCCTTTTGGTTTTCTGAGAGGATAAGGAATATGGCAAAGAAGAATTAAATTAGAATTTAATTCTGTTTCAAGCCTGTGGGTTGGTTTGTACCACCTTGCTAGAGCATGATGGCTGGTAGAGATGGGGGTGTTGAAGAAGTCATTAGGGGCTAACTTTCTTTGCTTCTAGCTCATCTGATTGTTACTTTGTTATAATTGTTAGCAAGAATGTGAAAATAAATGTTTAACAACCAGCTTTTCATACAAACATATGCACATATATGTATGTATATGCATATGTATATGTAATTTTAAAGGTTAGTCTGTATTATTAACATTTTTTTCATCACTTTCAAAAGTCTAGATAACCAACAAGTTGAAAGCTGATTTGTAGCATTTGCCATTTTCAAAGATATAAATGTTCACACTGAAAATTTAACAACTGGCTCTTATAAGCCACATAGGCTGACTCTGCCATGTTAATGGGGGGAGGGGTTCCTTAGTATTCTAAACCATGAAGGCAGTTAAAATAGTTTTCTCTCTTTCATGTAATTATTGTTTTTTTTAGAAGTTGTAAGGAATGGAGAGAATGTCTTGTTTTCAATCTTGCAATCACATGATCTCATAGATTATTTCTCATGTTTTCTTAAAAATTTGTACTTGCCCTTTATGCTGCCATTCCAACTCATGCCAGGTACATTTGGGTGAGACTGTAAGATCTAAAAGAGTTTTGGCAAAACTTATGTATCAACAGATTTAGCACATCAGTTAATTGGATATTTCAGATAGTAATAAAATTATTGTTTTATAGGCATGAGCAAAAAAAGAGAATTAATTTACTGTTGGGTTGCTTCATCTATACCCCATTTGTTGTTTCTTAGACTTAAAAATAGATGTAAAAACTATTCCCTCAAAGAAAGAGAAACATTGGCATTTAGCAATATTAGTTTTTATTTGATTAGTGGAAATGGGTACAAAGAATTTAAAGGAAACTCTTTTATCTAAATAACCCTGATGTCAAAGACATAAAGATCTTTGGGGGATTTAAAAAAATCACCAAATAACAAAATCTAAGCATTGCTGTCAAAAGCATATCACCTAATTTGTCAGTAAACAAGAATTGTTTCTACCACATATCACATTCAGTCCTATGTTTGCTTGGAAAACCTGTTTGCTCTACTTTGGTTAGATTTCATTGCAGTCATTTCATTGAGCTCAGATTTGCTTTTTCAATATCTATACATTCATCCTAGTTCTCTCTGGAACCAAACAGAACATAACTCCTACCAAGTCTTTAATTTGAAGACAACTACAAAATTCTCCATAAACTACTTCTGGTTAAATTTCTTCATTTCCTCATATGGCATGATTTTCAGCTCTTTCAACATCCTTCCAGGTTACCTTGCTTTGGGGTCTGTTTAGTTTATCAAGATCTTTTCTAAAATGTGACATCTAAAGCTAAACATTATACTTCAGGTGATGTCTGTCCAAGTGACTATCACTTCCTTTATTCTGGACATTGTGCATTCTCTAATTACACATAGTAGAGTATTTGGATTTTTGTTCCATATCACTGTTAACTCATATTGAGTTTATAGTTCACTAAAACATGATCTCATTATCGAAAGTATTACTATACAGACATGTTGCTTTCATTCTGTGGTCATTAAGCTGGTTATTGAAATCAAATAAAAATGTTACAATAGAACAAAGATTTCTTCCTATTAAATTTCATCTTATTTATTCTAACTTATCTACTCATATTTTTGTCATTGAATATGTTAGTAATCTCTCCAAGTTTTGTATCATCTTAAAATTTGAATAGTGTATCATCTATACCTTCATCTAAGTTTAAAAAATGTTGAAGAATATAGGATTCCTGAGATGCTTTATTAGAACTCTATCTCCAAATGGACATTGACTCTATATTATTTATTAAGCCATGCTGGCTTTTAGTGACTACTGTTTTCTGTGTGTTCACAGTACATACCCTTGTAAATGTGTTCTAGAACTCTATTTTGCTAGGCTTGTAAGTCAAACTCAGTGTCTTGTAGTTTCAAACTCTAATCTCTTCCCTTTTTAAAAATTGGGACATCTGTTCTTTTTCAGTTCTACAATGCCTTTGCCATTCTGCCCAATCTTTTAGAGATCACTATCTATAGTTCAATAATCAAACTGATTTGCCTTTTGAATATTCTTAAATGTAGTTCAATTAGATATGGTGACTTGAATTAATTGAGAACAAATACATACTAACCAATGATCTCATTTATCTTATTATTTTGAGTTTCTACTCTACTAACAATTTTAATTCTATCCTCTTCTGGCTCATCATCTCAACTCAGGAACCCCAGAATGATATATATCTGAAACAATCTAAGAAATGTAAAGGAATATATCATACTTGTTAATAGCACATGATTTATGGAATTATAGTTTTAGAGCTGGAGGGACCCTAGAAGTCATTAACTTTTACCAAATGAGAAAACTGGAACTGAGAGAGGTTAAGTGACTTGTGTAGAGTCAAGTGCCTTGTACTTGTGTAGTGCCTAGGATAGGATTTAAATCATTATCTTTCTGACAATATCACAGAAGATTGTTTTAACATTTGAAGTACATATTAGAACTGAGTGATCATTAATCTTGAGAAAATCTTCAAACTATAATTCCAAATATAAGCACTTCTTTACATGAGGTGACTTCTAAAAATATTTTGGAATCTTGCTGCTATATGGCTGTGTGGAATTAACTGAGTGAAGACACTCCCATGGTAATATTAGCCTTAAAACTATACTTGAATTGTGACTTGAGATTTTATAATTACAAGTAGAGCTATAGCTAAAAAGTTGCAGGTGTTTGTCCCCTTCTATTTCCTACCACCTCTTAATTAGTATTTAAGTATTTCTTTTAAAGATAATGATGGATTTGAATTGTTTTATCTAGGCTATTTGCTTATATAGCAGTTCTCTAAGGAAACTTAAATTAAGAATTTATTATTTTTGACTTGAGCTCTTTTGTTTCTGAGTTAAATTTCCCTGATTATAATGCAAGCCTAGATTCCCCAAACAATGAGAGAAAAGGCCAGCATAGAGGGATGGGGGCTTCTGGACTTCTGCATTCAAGCTATTTAATCTTGTGTTTTGCAGTTTATGCTTTGCACTTCTTTGCTAACAAACACCTTGTCAGATGGAAGATGCCCTTTCTAACTAGATAGTAATAAATCCCTTTATGCTTTTTTACTCTGAGTCTCTGATTGTTTTTGTGGACAATACTGTCCCACGTAAGACTATTTACCTTCACTCAGTGTCAAGCCAAAACAAGTAAATATGCAGTGTTAAATATTGAGAATTCAAATGAAAAATATAGTCCCTGCTGTCAAGGAATTCAGAGTTTAATGAGGAAGATAATAGACCTCAAAAAATGTGTGCAAAGAAATATAAAGGAAAAAATGGAGGTAATCTCATAAAGATGGCCTTATACAGATCAATGGACTTTAGCTAAGCCTTGAAAAAAGCCAAGGTAGTGGTAGTGGTGAGAAGGGGAAGAGGTTTTTGCTTATAGTTTTGTCTGTCTTTTTCTTCTTATCACCTGCCCAAACTTTTTGCTTTCCTTCATGGTTCTAGAGAACATGACCTTCCTGTTTGCCAATTATTCATTCATTTATTGATTCTATTCCTTCAGTCTTTTAATGTTAACTCCAAAATAAAATGAAGGTAAAGACATCTCTAGTCTTCTCTTCTCCCCTGGTTGTTCCACTTTTCCTATGAATTCCCTTCTCTGCTTTCTTCAATAATTCCCAATTACAAGGTCTGCTCATAACCATCCATTTCCCTTGGATCAGACACACTCTGTTTTCCTCAGTTTCTCACAGAAAAGAGGCCAAGGAACTTACGAAATGATACAGCTATAAGATATTTAGGACTGCCTCTGTTCCAATCAGTAACTTCTTAATGGACCTCTATATGGATTTATTGTTCCCCTCATGTGAGGAAATTGTGAATATAGGTAGACAATGGATCTATGTTTTCTCTATGATGTCAGAGTGCATCAAAGTCCCTACCTGAGCAAAGGGACTAAAGGCTTACTCTTTATATAGATGTCTGAGGAAACATGTCTATTTTTCTCTACTTTTCAATACATAGTCCTTTCCATTGACATTGTGCTTTATCAGAACAGGTTGAATACTTCTCCTAGTTGTTTTATTTTTATTAGGGATTCAGTGTAATAGCTTCCCCTTTGGGGAAACATATAAAGAACAAGTAAATTTGGAATCTGAAAATGGATTGATCCAAGCTCCCCATCCAGCATTTGAAAGACCCTGTTTTCTTCTCTTCCTGAAACTTTTACTGGTGAGATATGTATTGAAAACAAGGCTGTGAAAGAGTTGGGGAGAGGTGGATTGGGAGTGTCCCCTTACTATCCAAAAGATCCAGCACTTAGCACAGAACCTGAGATGCTTAATAGGTGCTTTTTGACTGATTAACTGAATAGCCCCAGGGAAAATGTTATACAACATTTTCCCCAATTGTTACAAAAATGGCAGAAGAAAGAGCTAGAGGTCAAAAGTATAGAATTGTGTGTTGGGGGTGGGAAAGGTCTGGGTGGGAAAGGCAATGCTTAAGTTTTCCCAGAAACAAATATTCACAGATTCTAATCTCCTAAACATGGAAAGAAAGTTTCTTTTATCTTAATGTTTTCTCTGCAAACCTAGGACAGGAGTACTGCTGAATCGATATCTACAAAGAAAGCATAGAATTTGAGAAGCCAGAGAACTTTAAGACGGATAATTTAGAGGAAAACTAGATAAAGAAAGGAAGAAAAAAGAAAAGTCATCCAGTCAACATGAGAAAGTAAGGATGGCCATTAGGCCAACTTGATCACTTTTTTGGGGGGTAAAAATACATACACATATGTATATGTATGTACATATATTCACTATATGCATGTACACATATATACATATATGCACATATATGTTTTAATATGTATACACATCTTTATATTTTGTTGTTAAGGAAAAATCTCCAGCAGACCAATGGAAAGAAGAAAGACGACATTACCAAATGGTGAGAGCTATACTTTCTGCCATTTCAAATGGCCCCCCATTATATTTTCCCTTAGTCTCTGTCTATATTCTTGTGAATTTCATGGACCCTCTATTCATTGTGGCTCCTTTCATCTGATCATGGTCTTATTTAGGTAGACCTTGGAAGCAGTGGGAAAAGCACTTTTCTAAGAATCTGAAGTCCTGAGTTTTGGTCCCATTTCTGCCACCTGCTAGTTATGTGACCCTGGAGCAGTCATTGTCTCCCAGAGCATCAATCTTTGTTTTTTGTTTTTGTTTTTGTTTTTGTTTTTTCATCTGACAAATGGTGACAATAATGCTACCATACCTATAAGAATCTGGTGAGATAATATATGTAAAATACTGTGAAAACAATAAATTCTTGCAGAAATATCATGCATTATTCTTAGGTTTCTCCATAGTTACCCTTCACAAGTTTAGGGAATATGTCCTTTCTATTGCTCAAATAGTCTCTTCATCAGCAGGCCAAGTCCAGCCACCTCGAAAAGGCCTTCATCCCCATTCTAATAAGGTGGTATCACCACGGTCTTCAAACCAGACTGAATCAGTAAAGGAAGAAGATCCCCACTCCAAGCTTACACTGATGCCCTGTGTCAACCACAATGTCAAAAGCAAGTTCTTTCCCCAGCCTGAGCAAAAGACCACAGCTACATCCTCTTCAAATCTCAAACCTCAGACCAGATTATCATCACCAGCTGAGCACCAGGAAGTGACTGTGTCATTACCACAACTTGATCACCCTGCCACAGCCAAATCATCACCTCCCCAAAACTTACACAAAGCCACAATTTCACCCCTGAAACACTCTCACCACAAAGACATTACAAGCTCTCAGTCTTTTACCAACACCAAACATCAGCGAAATTTTATTCATGATCCAGACACTTCAGCTGAGCCATCTCACTCGGAAAAACTCCCAAAGGTTCCACTGACCCCAAATAATCTGTGTAATAGTCAGCAACATTTGGACCACCATACTGAGGCCTTCTTAAATCGTGGCCAACGGCTCAGGAATCCATCACATCCTGATGGTCAGAACAATCCTAGAATATATCTAGACCACAAGAAGAAGGCCATACCTGTATCCTCCTCATGTTCCAAATTTGAAACTAAGATGACAGCTTTACAATTACCATGCCATAGTCATTCTATGAAATCTTCAAAGAGCCTAACAGTCTGCCAAAAGACTAAGCCTCCCCTTTTATCATGCCCAAACCACCAGCTCAAAGTTCAACCCAAGACCAAAGTCAAGCCATTGTCAAGTCCTAATCAATGGGCAAGGGATTCAGCTGTTCCATCACCATGTCCCATGTATGATTCTACAACAATGGCCATGCAATGCAAAGGGTCCAATAACTCAGAAAGGACTAGGGCTGAGCCAACAGGCCCTGACCATCCGTCTACCCCTAGCCAGTGTAATCAACCTTCCTCTATACCTTCATCTGTCCCTGAATTGTCCCTACAGGATGCTGATTATGAGGTTGAGGAGACATCTACATCTTTGTCAAATTCTGAGCAAGAAGCTGTATTTTATATAGATCCTGAGCATCAAATTGAAACTAGACAAGATTATAACCCAAAGATGGTAGTTTCATCATCAGACTCAGTAAAATCACTTTCACTATGCTCCAACCAGTGGACAAAAATTGCATCTGACCCTGATCAACTTACTTCAACTCTGCAAGATCTCGATCTCAAAGACAAGAAAGCTGTAAATCAAGAAGAATGTGTTGAAATTACACCTCATTTGAATCAAGATTATAGGATCAATTCTTCAAGTGCCTTGAGATACCAAGAAGAGACTTTTATGGAGACTAATCAGAAAGCTTACCCTTTACCAGCTATAAAAGAAAGAGTAAAAACTAAAATGGAATTAGGCCAGCAAGTTGAACTTCCAAAGAGCTGTTGTGAACAGGCTAAGTATGAATCAAGATGCAAACACTGGAGTGAAATTCCACTGGTCCCAGAACAACAGGACCAAGACCATCAGCTGATGGTTACATCAGACCATTACCAAGGGCCCACAACTCGAATTAGCCATGGATATAAAAATGAGGCTCAACCAGGCCATGACCACTTGTCAAGAACTAAAATAACCCCCAAAACTATATCTTCTCTGCATAAACACCGTTTACGAAAAGATTCAGTAGATCTTAAAACTCAAGTCACACCTCTGCCAGACCCTGATTTAGATTACAAACTTTCCTATGTTGAACTCCAAGCTCCAACTACAATAGGCCATGCCCAACCAGAGAAGACTCATCAGGGTCTAAACTACTCATATAATGAGAAAGGGGTTGAATCTTTGCCCAGTGTCCATTACCACACCAATGTAGGTCAAAAACCAAAGTCTCCATGGTGTTTCAGATATATCAAACCATACACCATTGAAGGTGGAACTATTCCTGATAGAATTGTTAACAAGATCATCCTTTCTATCCCCCAAGAGAAAATTAAAAATGACATGCAAAAGATTCTCCTACAGCAGATAAAAAGATATTCTACTCAGAATGGCCAGAACTTATCAGCAAACTATAATATTTGTTTACTTTGTGCCTCCTGGATCCCAAATGGCTGTTTCCATGTTAATGAAATGAAGTATCATTGTAGAGCACAACTAGTGGCCACTCCAATACCTATTCCTAGTTCTAAGGTGAAGATAAGTATTAAATTTGCTCTTAAACTTCCTAAACAGCCTTCCTCCACCTTTTGCCTAACTTTGCCCCATTATGATATGCCTCGACCATCAAAACCATTGTATTCTTTTCCATCACCTTCTTGCTTAAACAGAACTCCATTTGAATCACCCATTGATCACTGGAAGGCGTCAGTGTCCCCTTGGCTTGACTACAAACATGGCAAAGATCATTACTTAACTGGGAGACAAGTGTCTAAAAATCAGCAGACATTCCTAGGGAAAGTGTCTGAGCTGAGAAATGCCATCAGAGAAGAAAAGGCAAGATATTCTGGGGAAGTATTTAAATCTCTATTAGAGAAATTTCAAAGAAAGAGAAGAGCATATTAAAAAGACCATAATTCTCTTCAAAAGCGACTGATCCCCTGTATACATTCAAAAATGTGTTTGTGTATCTCACATGTTATTGTTTATATTCGGCCATTGAACCTGATTTTTTATGAGTTCAGGCTGGATCATAGATCTAGAATGGGAAGGGATTTCAAAGGTCAGCTAGTCCAACCCCTTTTCATTTTAAGGATGAGGAAATTGAAGTCCTTTCAGGTTAAGGGACCTGCCCAAGATCATATAGGTATAATGATAGGCAAAATTTGAATACAGTTCCTCTGATTCTAGAGTCACGGTTCTTTCCACTGTACCATATTGTCTATATTTAAACTATGTCCTATCCCAAGAATTCTATATCTCATCCCTCTTTCAACATTTTTTATCCTCTAGTCTTACAGATGTAATGATATTTTATAGAATAGAAAGGGAATCTTACTTTTTTTCTACCTCTACACCTTAATTTTCAAAAAATACAATGTATATACCATGTGTGCGATTCTCATTCCTTTTATATAGTCAATATTCAATTAAATTAACATTTATTAAGCACATACAATGTACCACACATTGGTTAGCATTTGGGAATGCAAAGGCAGAAATGAAATAGTCTTCAAGGAGCTCTTACATTCTACTGAAGGGAAACAGTAAGCACACAGATAAATAAATAGAAATATATTAGAAAAAATTCCAATTTTTGAGTACTCACTAATAATTAGGGGAATCGGAAAGTTTTTTGGAAAAAATGGCAATTGAATAAAACATAGAAGGGATCTATGAATTATGAAAGGCAGAGGTAAGGTCAGAGAGCTTTGCAGGCATAGGGGAATTATAGTTTGTGCCAAGGCATGGAGATAGTAGATGGAATGTCTCATATGAGTACAGGCAAGTAGAGTAATTTAGCTGAACAACAGAGTGCATGAGAATAAGTAAAACGTTCTGAAGCCATATTAGAAAGTAATAAAATGCCAGAGAAATTTGCATTTCATCCTTGAGTATAAATAACACAACTAGCAAGCTAGCTCTATGTAGTATGAGTTGGAGAGGAGCAAGATTTTAGGAAGGGAGAAGAACAATTAGAAAGTTAATGATGTAGACTAGGTGAGAGACAATGAACACTTGAAGTAAAATAGTTGTGGTGTAAGTACAGAGAAGGGAACAAATTTGAGAGATGCTATAGAGGTTAGTTCAACAAGCCTTGAAGACCAATAATAAAGTTTTTAAGTTGTGAACCAGGTGACGGGGAGGATGGAGATTCTTCTACTATAAGTAATAAGGAAATTAGTAGGGTTTAAGGATGAAAACAATATATTGAAATATACAACAAAGATATTATTAATAATTTCAGAAAAATCAGTTACTGTTGAATGCCAGAATATAAGGAACTGAGAAGAGAGAAAGTAGAAATAAATGAACAAAGCTTTTTTTTTTAAATTATCAGTTATGAAAAGGGAGAGAAATATAGGACAATATCTTGAGAAGATGGTGGAGTTAAATAAAAAGACATTTTTGTGACAGCAAAATTAAGTGCCAGTGGAGAAGCGATTGCTAGTAATGGATGAATATGATCACCATCCAAATTCCCCAAGAAGGGAGGGGGATGGGATCAGGGAAATAATTAAAGGGACTGGCCTTGACAAGGAGGAGAGATATCTCTTCCTCCAAGACAGGAGCCAAGAAGTAGAGAAGTGGAGTGTAATTGAGGTCATTTGATGTGCAGAATTGGAGAGAAAAGGGGACTCATGAAGATTAGTCTCATTTTTTGTGAGTAAGTTTGAGGTGAAATTCTGTCCTGAATGAGAAAAGAAGTAGAGAGCATATCTAGCAAGTGAGATATAGGTCTACTGAGAGAAATATATTCTATTTTTAGCAATATCCACAGAGACTTGAAGGGGGAAGTTGGGAGGTTGATTTTCTTTGAGTACAGACAATACCTGCATTATCAAGCTTCAGTTCTGACCCTGATCGATCTTGGGCTTCAAAGAAACGGTGGGAAGAAGGAAGATGATACCCAAAAGAAGCCACTGGAAGATGTCAGGAACTGAACCAGTATGGTGATGACCAGGAGAAAAAGGAACTGCCCATATCATAAACTACTGGCTGAGCACTAATTCAACATTGCCTGCCAGGATCTAGCTGAGAGGGGTGGAACAATAATCTGTAGCTCCTGGGAAGGGTGGCAAGAGAATTTTTTGTCTGGGTTAATGTTATCTGACTGTCCCAGCTTCTTTGATTTTTGGAATCCTTGCATCTCCTAATAAAGACACTTGTTCCCTTTCTGCCTATCAAAATATCCCATTGACATGGGAACCCTTATTCCCATGTCTTCAAAACATAGTGCCATTCTCGGCCTTGCTTCCTATCAATATGGAGACTTATTGAGCCTGATTCTAGGCTTGTGTAATGGAGAGTCTTGATCTTTAAACATGTTTGAAAAATATGAGGAAAGACTACTGAAGGTATTAGATAGGCTGGGCACTACTGGTTTAAAGCTAATTATTAGGAAATATCAGTTCTACTAAATACTCATCAAATATGTAAGCTGAGAAATATCTTGCAGATATGAGTATAGATCATGAGAACACAGTATTCATTAGCTGGCCATGTCCAAAATATAAGCATAAATAAGACTTTTCTAAAACCTATACAACTACACAGTAGTATGCCTAATTTTACTGGAAACAAAGGTCAGAAAGTAGAATAACATTTTTGAATGGTGAGAGAGGTGTCCTGGTCCTAGCCCATTCAAGTAAAGATTTTGGAATCCATCACATCCCAGATTTTGGAGCACATCATATCCTAGAAACCACACTCTCATTACCCAATGCAATGAGGAGATAATATATTTATTCAGCATTATGTCTAAGAAAATAGCACTTTACAGATCATAAAAAAGGGAAAAGAACCCACATGTGCAAAAATGTTTGTAGCAGCCCTTTTTATAGTGGCAAGGAACTGGAAACTGAATAAATGCCCATCAGTTGGAGAATGGCTGAATAAGTTATGATATATGAATGTTATGCAATATTATTGTTGTAAGAAACAACCAGCAGGATGATTTCAGAAAGGTCTGGAGAGACTTACATGAGCTGATGCTAAGTGAAATGAGCAGAACCAGGAGATCATTATACACGGCATCAACAAGACTGTATGATGATCAAATCTGATGGACATGGCTCTTTTCAACAGCAAAGTGGTCTTGGAGAGAGCCATCTGCATCCAGACAGAGGATTATGGGGACTGAGTAGGGATCATCATACCATAGCATTTTTACTCTTTTTGCTGTGGTTTGCTTTCTTTCTCATTTTTTTTCCTTTTTGATCTGATTTTTCTTATGCATCAAGATAATTATGAAAACATGTATAGAAAAATTGCACATATTGCTTTATTTGCCATCTAGGGGAAGAGGTGAGGGGAAAGGAGGAAGAAAAAAAATGGAACACAAAGTTTTTCAAGAGTAAATGTTGAAAACTATGCATATGCTTTGAAAATAAAAAATACTTTATAAAAATAAAATAAAATACAACATAAAAAATAAAAATAAAAATTCAAAATATTTCCCCCCAAAAGAAAAGAAAATAGCACTTTACTATGTTCTGCCATTGGGTGTTCACATGGGTGGATGGCAGTTACATCAAGCACTTCTTTTGCCATCAGTGGATCCAAGAGAATGTAGCTCCCAACCTTTCTTGGAACAAGTTTTTGCAGATTCTTTTTACCTTTGACCTATTGTCAGATGTAGAAGCATTATCTACTATGCATTTTTTTTTTTTACATATTACCTGAAAAAAACCTACAACCGTGTCACCTTGCCCTCTTTAAGTATAGTGTCATCCTATACCACTTCACACCTGTCAGATTGGCTAAAATGACAGGAAAAGTTAATGATGAATGTTGGAGGGGTTGTGGGAGGGCTGGGACACTGATGCATTGTTGGTGGAGCTGTGAACGGATACAGCCATTCTGGAGAACAATTTGGAGCTATGCTCAAAAAGTTATCAAACTGTGCATACCCTTTGACCCAGCAGCATTTCTATTGGGCTTATATCCCAAAGAAATCATAAAGGAAGGAAAAGGCCCCACATGTGCAAGAATGTTTGTGGCAGCCCTTTTTGTAGTGGCTAGAAACTGGAAATTGAATGGATGCCCTTCAGTTGGAGAATGGCTGAATAAATTATGGTGTATGAATGTTATGGAATATTATTGTTCTGTAAGAAATGACCAGCAAGATGATTTCAGAGAGGCCTGGAGAGACTTACATGAACTGATGCTGAGTGAAATGAGCAGAACCAGGAGATCATTATACACGGCAACAACAGTACTATATGACGATCAATTCTGATGGACATGGCTCTCTTCAACAATGAAATGTTTCAAACCACCTCCAATTGTTCACTGAAGAAAGCCATATACACCCAGAGGGAGGGATGCGAAATGTGGACCACAACATAACATTCTCATACTCCTTGATTGATGTTTGCTTACATTGTGTTTCCTTTATCTGATATATCGTTTGTGTAGATAAGATTTTTCTTGCACACCAATGATAAGTTTGGAAATATGTATACATATATTCGATTTGCCAATATTTTAACATAATTAACATGTAGTGGATATCCTGCCATCTAGGGGAGGGGTGGGGAGTTGGGGGGAAAAATTTGTAACGGAAAGCTATGTAAGGGTTATTGTTGAAGAATTACCCACACATATGTTATGCAAATAAAATAAAAATTTAAAATTAAAAAAAAAAGTATAGTGTCATCCTATATAATATTGGGGTAAGGTTAGGGAACAAGTACAGAGTATGAGTTCAGTAAAGATGACAGGGACCCAATAATCAGTCATCTACCAATGCAACCACTGACCTTTTGCCATATTCTATTTGCTAGTGTTTTTAGGGGGAAAAAAGACTGACACCAGTTTCCATCTTCACTTGCTCCTAATAGTTGGATGCCACAACAAACTGGCACTTCCTCGACTATTATCTTTCAGTTCTCCTTTTCACCTAAGTCATCTTCATTCTCAACCCAAATTTTATTTTATTTTCTGTTCTTTACCCTTTCTCTGTACAGACTTGCTTAGTTTCATAATAAAGTTGACATATCATCCTCTAGACATTCATACCAAGCTAAATTTCAATGCCAGTATTATCTCCATGGTCACTCTGTAATTCTCCCGTTTTCATAATGCTAAAAACAGTAGAGGAAGATAGATAACACTGTCCACTGGTTCCATTACAAATTACTGTTATTTAATCTCAATTGAGTCTTCACTGTATCATGACAATCCATTTTTTTTTTCCTTTGATGAATGAAAATCCCCATAAAGGCTTCTCTGAAGTTTTTTATCTTTCAAATCATCTTTCAAGTATGTAATCAAAGGACCTTTCTTGTTATTTTACTGCAAAAATTCAGCCAATTCTCTGTGAGTTTGTTCTTTCTCTTTACTTATCAAGACTTCTTTATATTATGTTCTATTCTCTCTTCCTTTGCTCCAGTCCCCGAGGAAGGGATTACTCTTATACCATGACTTTCACTGCACTGTTCTCTTGGATTTCCTCCTAAAATTTCTGATTCTAACACTCTTGACAAAAAGTCAAGAAAAAAATTTCTTCTGTCTGTAACACAAATTTCATCTCTACTATCTCTCTGGAGCTTGATCCTTTTATTATTTAATTTCTTTCTCATCTTCAGTTTCTTCTCATTTACTGGTACTTATATATTTCATGCATAATCCATTC
This sequence comes from Myrmecobius fasciatus, assembly GCA_023553655.1. Classification (NCBI taxonomy): domain Eukaryota; kingdom Metazoa; phylum Chordata; class Mammalia; order Dasyuromorphia; family Myrmecobiidae; genus Myrmecobius; species Myrmecobius fasciatus. The sequence goes on from JAJPUD010009036.1 coordinate 35,461, forward strand.
TCTTTCACCCTTTCTTCAATTGCTCTTGCCATCATCTTAATCTATTATTCTATATTTTTCCTCCCTATTACAGCCAAATTTCTAGGAAAAGTCATTTAAACTCACAGCTTCCATCTCCTCATTTCCCATTTCTCAGTTTCATGCAATTTGTCTTTCTCCAACATTATTAATGCTCTCTTTAACATTTAAATCTAAAAAAAATTTCCGAGGCCTCAAACAACTTGAATGTTCAATAGATATTCCTCTTCCTTGGCTTTTAGACACTGCTCTCTTATGTCTCTTCTATCTCTATATTTAGTGATCTGATCTACTTCCATGAATCCAATTATCTCTAAGTCAAATGACTCCATTAGAATCATTCTCCAATTGATAAAGGGTATGAACAGGCAGTTTTCCAATGAAGAAATCAAAACAATTTACAGTCATATGAAAAATTCTCTAAATCATTATTGATTAAAGAAGTACAAATTAAAACAAGCTTGAGATATTGTTTTAGACTTATCAGATTGGCTAAAATGATTAAATGGAAAAGCAACAATTGTTAGAGGGGATATGGAAAAATTGGGACAACTAATTCACTGTGGGTGGAGTTGTAAACCGATACAATCATTTTTTTTCCCTCAATAGTATTTTATTTTTCCAAATACATGTAAAGGTAGTTTTCAATATTCATATTTGTAAGACTTTGTGTTCCGTATTTTCCCCCTTCATCTCTTACTTCCCCTTTCCCCAAGACAGCAAGTAATCCGATATAAATGAAACATGTGCAATCCTTTTAAATATATTTCCATATTTGTCATCATCCAAACATTTTGGAAAGAAGTCTAAAATTATGGTCAAAGAGTTATTAAACTGCCTATACCCTTTGACCCAGAAAGATCAGTTTTAGTTCTATTTCCAAAGATGATTAGGGGGAAAAGAGAATCTATATATTCTAAAGTATTTATAGCAGCTCTCTTTGTGGTGGCAAAAAACTGGAAATTGTGAGGATATCCATAATTAGGGAGAGGCTGAACAAATTGTGGTATATAATTGTTTTGGGTTTTTTTTGTTTTTTGGGGTTTTTTTGCTGAGACGATTGGGGTTAAATGACTTGCCCAGGGTCACACAGCTAGGAAGTGTTAAGTGTCTGAGACCAGATTTGAACTCAGGTCCTCCTGACTTCAGGGCTGGTGCTCTACTCACTATGCCACCTAGCTGCCCTGTGGTATATAATTGTGATGGAAGACTACTATGCAAAAAAAAAGGAATTTCATTGATTATAGAAAAATATGGATAGACTTGCACAAAATAAAGAGAAAGACAATACTATATACAGTAATAATAATAGTGTTTTAAGAACAACTTTGAGTGATTGTCATTTTGACTATTAAGAATACTCCAATTAACTACAAAGTATCTATGAAGGAAGATGCTCTTTGCGTCCAGAGAAAGAATGGACAAATAGAAGTATGTTTAGAATCATTATATATTAGAAAGGAATAGCATAGCAAGTTGTAAATAAGAGATTTTCAGTTTTATGTTATCTTTTTCCTGTTCTATTATGCTATGGAAATATTTGCTTTATTTCTCAAGTTTAGAATAAAATAAATTTAATAAAAAACAATTTGGAACTATGTCCAACAAATTTTCTAAAATGTTCATGCCCTTTGATTCAAGTTTATCACTTGTAGGCCTATGCTTCTAAAAACAAATTTAAAGCTAGAGTAAGAAAAGCTTATATGTACAGAAATATTCATAGCAGCTTTTTGTAGTAGTCTGAAATTGAAATTTACAGAGATGTCCTCTTATTGGGGAATGGTTAAACAAACTGAGGCAAATGAACATAATGCAATATAATAATGTTATAAGAAATTATAAAATAGACAATTTCAGAGAAAACTTGGAAAATCTTTATGAAATGATGCAGAATAAAGTGAGAAGTAAGAGAACATATATTGATAACATAGAGAAAAACAAACTTTGAAATACTTTCCACTCCAATAGCATGTTATGAAATGAGTCCAAAAGAATGAAGATGAAATATACCACTCACCTACTGACATATGATGAACTTATATGGAGAGAAAGAGATTTTAAATATGGCTCATAGTCATGTATTGAAGATTTGTTTTTCAGTTTTTGAAAAATTAAATTTAAATTTAAAAATCTTTTACAATCTATTACCCAACCATTTACTTCTTTCATTTACGTCTCTCCAAATTCACCTTCCCCTTTTTTCCCCTTTCTTTAACCCTAATCCTTGACTTGACCAGAGTACATCACACACTGGGATTGAGTTCTATTTCAAGCCTAAAATAGTATACTGCCTTTTTGGCTTATATCTTTTGAAGCACAAAGTGACATGATACCACTGATTATAGAAGATTTAGTAAATTTCTTTAGTTTGAAGCATGGATTTCCATGGCACTGGAAAGAAGAAGAGAGCCTGGGTGTCAGGTTGCATTTGTTGCAAGTTTATGTGTTGAATATTTAATGCAGCTTTGCTCCCATAGTGATAGGAGTAAGTGTGCTAAATAAGCACGAGTTAGACATAAGTTCATGAGCTTTTTACTCTTTCAGATCCCTGGTGTCTCAGAATATAGAAGCATATGAAGCTGTTTTATCTCTGATGCATAATTTCCTTTTTAGAGAATTTTGAGAAGTTATGAATATTATAAATATGTATATATATGTAATACTCATCTTGGTTACATGACCTGGAAACCCTTCTGGAGTTATTTTGAATGTAATCTTTCTAGCAACTCTTGTTGGGTTTTGTTGGTTTTATATAGGAGTGCTGATGATTTATGTGGATTTATCCTACATCCTTGAACATTATAGGTTACAATATTTCAATTAATTTAGGGTTTGTTAACACCATCATATCATTTCCAGAAAATGGTATTTTTTTCTTATTCCCTCAATTTCTTCTTCTTCTTCTTTTTTTTTTTTGTCTTATGTTGCAGCTAGTATTCCTAGCACTATGTTAAATAGTAGTAGTTATAATAAGCCTACTTGTTTTAGTCCTGATCATACTGGGAAAATGTTTGCTTTTAGAGAAATAATATATATTATATCAAGTATAGGTCCATTTATTTCTGATTTCCAAAGATCCTATTAGAAAATTCTATTAGAAATGGGTGTTGAATTTTGTCAAAAGTCTTTTCAGTAGCAATATAATTATGTAATTTTTATTGCTTGTTAGGATGGATAGAGCACTAACTCTGGAGTCAGGAGAACCTGAGTTCAAATTTGAATTCAGAAATTTACTAGCTTTCTGACCTCCTCAAGCAAGTCACTTTATCCTGTTTCTTTCAATTCCTCACCTGGACTATGAGCTGGAAAAGGAAATGGCAAATCACTCTAGTATCTTTGCTAAGAAAACTCTAAATGGTGTAACAAAGAGTTGGACATGACTGAAAACAATTCAATAACAACAACTTATTAATGTAATTTGTTGTTATAGTCTTCCTTATGTTAAATTAGCCCTTTATTACTGCTATAAACCCCACCTGGTCAAAGTGTATGATCTTTCTACTGTGCTTTTGTAGTTTAGTTACTTATATTTTATTTAAATTTGCTCTGTCAATATTCCTTTTAGCATGGTGTCCTATTATTTTCTTTCCCTGCTTTGTCTCTTCTTGAATTATTTGTCAAGATCACATTTACACTGTAGAAAAAATTGGAAGAAAGGATACCTTCTTTTCTTACTACTGCAAATAGTTATTATAATATTTAAATTAATTGTTACTGGATGTTTAATAGAATTCTTTTGGGAATCTATTTGGACCTAAAGGTTCTTTTTTCTTCCTTTGGGAGTTCCTTTGTGGTTTGTTCAATTTCTTTTTCTGAAATTGGACTATTTAAAATCTATTTCATTTGTTAATATGGAATATTTTATGTTTTGTGAGCATTCAATCGTTTCCTCTAAGTCATAATTTTTTCTAGAATATGAATGGGAAAAATAATTTCTGGTAATTATCTTTTTTTCTCCTTTAATTATGAGTTCTGCTTTTCATTTTTTTTAAAGAACTATTTGATTTTTCTCCTTTTCTTTTTCCATTAAGTTGGTGGTTTATCTGGGACAGCTAGGTAGCCACTGGGGATTGTAGGCCAGTCCTTGAGTCAGCAAGACAAATCTGACCTCAAAGACTTATTAGTTTTATGATCCTGGGCAAGTCAGTTCCCTCATCTGTAATATGAGCTAGAGAAGAAAATGGCAAATCACTCTAGTATCCTAGAAAAAAAAAAACACAGAAAGAGAAGAATTGGACAAGACTGAAAAATAATTAAACAAGAAAATGTCTATCTCATCAGTAATTTAATTAAGTTAATATAATTAGTTAATGGTTTTTCTTTTTGTGATTTTCACCTCTTTCATTTTTATAATTTCTACTTTGTTATTTAGCTGGGAATTTTTTATTTGTTCAAATCTTTTTAAGCAGCATGCTCAATTCTTTAAATTCTTTTTTCTTTCTTCTGTTGATGAATTGCATTTAGAGACTTGCATTTCCCACCCCCTTCTCCCAGATTTTCTTTAGTTGGATTGTATATGTTTTGTTATAATTTTTCATTCATTATTTTCTTTGTGAAATTTTCTATTTTTATAATTTATTCTTTTATCACTAATTCTTATTATGTCATGTTAAGAATCATGTATAGTCTCCAGTTACGCTTTGGTGTTATTTTATTGCCTTATAATCAATTAATGATTTATTTAATAGTTCCTTTTTTCTACATTTTTCAGAAAAGTCTTTATTGTCCAATACATGTACAAGTTTCCTAATGGTGTTAGGTGTAACAAAAGGTATGTAAATTCCTTTCTATAATCATTCAGTAATGGCCAAAAATCTATCATCTCTAATTTTTCTAAAGTTATTTTTAGGTCTTTAAATTTGTTCTTGTTAATCTTTTGTTACATTGATATAATTCCGACCAAGGAAATTATAATTTCCTCCACTATGACTTAACTTTATTCTCTTTCTCATTAGATTATCTTTTCCTTTAAATATTATATATGCTAATTTATCATGAACATATATATTTAATATTGATATCCATTTACTACCTATGGTTCCTTTAAGCATAATGTAATTTTATGCTTACCTCTTTTTGTCTTATTTATATTTATTGTGGTTTTATATGAAATCATCATTGCTACTCCTGCTTTTTTAATTCAGTTGAAGTACAATAGATTTTGCTCCTGCTCCTCATTTTTACACTTTGTGAATATTTGTGTTTCAAGTATGTTTCTTGTAAAGATTGTCAAGATTCTACTTTTTAATTCATTTTTCTCTCTTCCACTTTCCAGGTGAGTTCTTATTCTTGCTCATGGTTATGAATGTTAATTGTTTATTTCTTTCCATTCTGTCTTCTTGTACTTTTTCCTTCTCTTTCATCATATTTCTTCTTTTATAAATAAGAAGAACGTGGGTATTTCCTGGCATCTGTGGTAAATGAAAGTCTATTTTCTTCCTATTTTAATTCTTCTTGCCTGACTTCTCAATCCCAAATTTTTCTTTTTTCTTTCTTTCCTTTTAACCCTGCCACCAAGATTTGAGTCTGTTTTCTTATGACCATTCCCTTATCTATCTTGCTCTTTCTGTCCCACTTGAGATTAATGCATTTCTATACCAACATCTCTGTACTTGTGTGTGTAGAGGAGAGGATAATGGGCTATATAATTGTGTTTAGTCCTCCTTTATCTGCTAACTTCTCATAGTGGATAGAGGAGTAGGCTGGGAGTCAGGTAAACCTGAGCCCAATTCTGGCCCCAGTTATTTACTAGCTGTGTGGCCCTGGTTAAACCTCTCAACTCTGGCAAGCCTCAGTTTCCTTATCTCTAAAATGAGCTGGAGAAGGAAATGGCAAACCACTTCAATATCTTGGCAAACAATACCCCAAAAGGGATCATGAAGAGCTGGACATAATTGAACAATAAAAAAAAATTTTTGTCTTATTTAGATGGAAATGAGAGCATGAGATGCCTTTTCATTCTATCCCTTCCTTCATGGCTATATACCCTGCCTAAGCACTTCGGCAGTAGTGATTTTCACTTCTTTATTCCTCTTTTCTTCCCTAGTATAGTTTCCTGTCCCTCTCATTTTTGCCTTTTCCAAAGATCACTAAAATAGGAAAAAATTATCCTTAGACCTTATGATACTTAAATACATTAGGGTTCTTAAAAGACATTTCTTATCCTCACATATTCTCTTTTAATTAGACAGATCATATTCACCTTTATATCTCCTTATTAAGATGTACTATCCTCACACATTCTTTTTAAATTAAATGTATGATTGGATTACTTGCTGTCTAAAAGGAGAGGGAAGGGAAGGGAGAAAAAAAACTGAAACAAAAGGTTTTGCAAGGGTGAATATCTATGCATATATTTTGAAAATAAAAACCTAGAGATTTTTTTTTAAATGCTATCCATCTCCAGAGAAAGAACCGATGGAGTCTGAATTCAGATCAAAGCATACTATTTTTTACTTTCTTCTTTCTTTCCTTTTTTTTCTTTCTTCTTTCTTTCCTTTTTTTCTTTGCTTGTGTTTTCTTTCACAACACAACTAATATGAAAACATGCTTTGTTTGATTACATATGTAAAATCTATACCAAATTGTTTGCTGTCTTAGGAAAGAGAGAATTTGGAGCTAAAAAATTTTAAAAATCAATAAAATTGTTTAATACATAATTTTAGATATAAAAATAAATTAATTATATACTTGCCTTTCTATATTTCTTTTGCTACTTGTATTTTTATTTCCAAATCTACTCCTTCTAGTATAATCTAATTCTTAATCTTTTTTTTTTTTTTTTTTTTTTGCTGAGGCAATTGGGGTTAAGTGATTTGCACAGGGTCACACATCCAGGAAGTGTCTGAAACCAGATTTGAACTCAGGTCCTCCTGATTTCAGGGGTGGTGCTCTATCCACTGCACCACTTAGCTGCCCCTAATTCTTAATCTTTTCATCAAGAATGATTAAAAATTCTCTATTCCACTTGAGTTTTATTTTTTTCCTCTGTAGGATTATACTTAGTTTTTTTTGTTTTGTTTTGTTTTTGCTTTTTTGCTGACACAATTGGGGTTAAGTGACTTGCCCAAGGTCACATAAAATTATACTTAGTTTTACAGCAGCCTATCCAAACATGATTCTTGTGCAATATCTTTTAGCATTTAATCTAAGGCCTCTTTATTAATTAATTGAAATGTATTGTCACTTACTATCAGGGCTAAAATAGGTAGAAGTGGTTTTCACCCCACCTTTATAATATGTTATTTATCTTAATAGCTAAAGACAAGGGGAGACCCTTTCCTTTTATTGTCCTTCCCAAAGGCAAAAATAGGAGATCCATAGGACTGATTATTTATATGAAAATAGAGACTTATTCTAAAGTGGCAACTGTTAACTTATCTCTAATAATTTAGGAAACTTGGGCAAAGGCTTATAAATACTTCATCTTCCTTGGAATGACAGAAAGTTTTTGTTTTTCATTTGAGGACCTGGGAATGAGGAATACAAGGCAATGGGGGGAAGGGAACCCAGGGTGGTCTGCTTCCATCAGGTGATGAAGGGATTAGCATCTAGTTTGGGTCTTTGGTTGCCTATCAGAGTAGAGGATCTAGATAATGTGGTGGGAGGCTAAGGAGTCCATACTGGAGTTAATTTTCCTTTGCCACAATGGTACTCTGTGGTACAGGGCAGTAGGCTAAGGTGTCTAATTCTAAAAGGTGGATATGAGAGCAATGCATAAGATGGATGAGAAAGAGATATCAAGGTCCCCATTCTTTTGAGTATGATGTATATATAGATCCATGTTTGTACTTTGACTGTAGGCACAAAGCAGTATTGGTGGGTAGCAAGACTTAGGACACTCTTCCACTGGAGTTGAAGGGTTCTCTTCTCACTAAAAAAGCTGGTTTTATTGTCGGAAGTGGTGAAAAGGTTTTAGATGGTTAGGACAGAACTTTTAAAACCCTTTGCTGGATCGACAATGTATTACCCAATACCTTGTCATGGTTAGTAGAATCTTATTTGTGGATTAAAGATTTATTTGGCTGTAAGAGTCTGTATGGTGTTTTTCTGTTCACAGTGTTCTTAATGTGAGAGAGTTATAGGGAAGCATTATCTATATATCAAAGATTTAATGCTAGAAGAGACTTTAGAGGTGAGTTCCTTAATTTTACATTTGAGAAAACTGAGGCACAGAGAAACTTAAATGATTTGCCTTGGGTCACACAGGTAATAAGTATCTGAGGGTCACTCAGCTAATAATAAATGACTCAGTCCAATGCTCTATCTGTTACAACACCTAAATGCTTTACTTAAGTTCAATTTCATACAAATATTAGCTGTACTATTTTGTAAGAACTGAATTTGATTTTTCCAATGTAGTCTCATTGTAATATTCACTCAGTAGTAAATGATTATGCTGGTATATCTACAGAGTGTTGGAATTTTTATTACAATTTGTTTTGTAAAGTATGTATTTATGTATAAATATTGGTAGACAGAGGAGAACAAAACATCTGATATTACATTTCTTTAAAGCTTTATAGAAACTATAATAATATCTACTTCTAATTCTAATCCATTCTAAATATTAGTCAATTATTTTAAATGAATGTTGACTCTGGGTGTGTTAACTCTCTGGTTGGCAAGGAAATCAAGGTTTACTAATCTAGATATTTATAACATATTTTGATCCTTTATTCCTTAGGAAATATCTATAGGCTGACTACAATATTTATAGCATATTTTGATCCTTTATTCTTTAGGAAATATCTATAGGCTGACTACAATATATCTTCTTTATTTCTTGTTTCATTTTTCAAGGCCAACAACTTGTTTAAATAGGTCAGGTTGAAATAAGATCAATACATGTAGTATCAAATACATGTAGTATCTTCTCACTTTTATTGTCTTTTCCGTTTTTATATCAACTAGGTTTTTCCTTTCAATTCAGAACTTAAGACACAGAATTTTTTAAAAGGACGGACAAGGAAAAAAATCAGCAAAACTGCTCAATACATTGAAAAAAATTGATATTATATAAATCACAGGTGGACTACATCCTTTATGAAGAAGTGGGGATAGTCTCTTCTCATATCTCTTCTTTAGGGAAAACTTGTCCTTCATAATTTCAAAAAATAAAGATTTCATTGATTTATAGGTGTTCTTCCAATTTACATTGTTTTAGTCATCATATATACTATTTTCCTGGCTCTGTTTACTTTATTTTGTATCAGTTCATCTAGGCAATTCCATGCTTCTCTGTATTTATTAAGTTCATCATCACCTACTGCCTAGTGACAATTCATAATATTCATGAAACACAGTTTATTTAACCATTCCTCAGTTGACAGTAATCTACTTTATTTCCAATTCTTGGCTACTGCAGAAAGTGTTCATATAAATATTTTCCTCCATATGGAGTCTTTTTGACCATGAGTTTCTTACTACAACTTAGTGGAATTTTTAAGTCAAAGATTATGGATATATTATAGTCACGATATATATGGATATATTTGCCTAAATCTAAATACTTTCCAGAATGATAATACAAATGATCATTTCCAGCAATAATGCATTTTATCTACTTACATTTGTCATCTTTGTCAATTTTCTAGATATGAAGTGAAACCTCAGGGTAACTGATTTCTCTTATTGGTCATGATTTGAAGTATTCTTTCATAAGGTTGCTAATAGGTTGCAATTTTTCCTTTGAGAAGAAAAGAAAGCAAGCACTTATTAAGCACATACTATGTGCCAGGCACTACATAGTAAGTACTTACAGATTTTATCTCATTTGTTCCTAAAAACTTGGGAATATCCATTTTACAGTTGAGAAAATGAAGGTAGGCAGACATTAAATGATTTGTCCAGGGTTACACAATTAGCAAGTACCTGAGGCAGGATTAAAAATCAAATTTCCTTACTCTTGGCCCAGCACTCTTAAATGCCTGCTGTTTGTTTATATTCTTTAATTTGTTCCACTCTATTAGGGTATATATTTACTATCAAATCCTTATCAGTGATATTTAATACAAAGATTTTTCCTTCCCTTTCCTTCCCTTCTTATCTAGGATCTGTTAGTATGTTGTTTTTTTTTAAAGTCAATTCTATGTAATGAATATTTTTATTGGCAATTGATTCATTCCTCCTTTGAATAAAGAACTCACTGTTTGAATGGTATATGATATGCTTCTATTCTATTTTTAATAGTATTGATCTTTAATATTCAGGTCAAATATTCATTTTAAATTTACTGTGGCATGCGAAATAAAATGTTAGACTCACTGTAATTTCTGTCATACTATTCTACTGTTTTTCCTGAAATTCATATCAAAAAATAGTCCTTTCCTGGGTAAATTATGTGTTCAGGTTTATTAAGTACTGAGGTAATGCATTCAATTTTTTGTGATTCTTCCTTGTCTATTATTTTTCATTGATTTACTTTTCTATTTTTTTAAGCAGTACCAAATAATGTTAATGATTGTTTGCTTTTCAATATAGTTTGAGATCTGGAAGTCCCTTCCTTTCTTCATTCAAAGCTTTTTTTTTTCATTATTTCTAGATGTTTTGTTCCTCTAAAAGGAACAAAATTTGGGGCAACTAGGTGGTGCAGTGGTTAGAGCACCAGCCCTGAAGTTAGGAGGACCTGAGTTCAAATCTGATCTCAGGTACTTAACATTCCCTAGCTGTGTGACCATGGGCAAGTAACTTAACCCTAAATCCCAAAAAAAAAAAAAAAAAAAAAAAAAAAAAGGAACAAAATGTTGTTATTTCATCTGCCTCTGCAGTAATTTGATTTGAATAGCTTTAAATTTGTAAATTAACTTTGTTGTCATCCCATTTTTGTTATATTGACCCAAAGTGGTTATAACTATATTTCATCAGTTATTTAAGTTGATGATAAGAACTTTTTGTGATAGAGCCAAGAGAGTAGAGACGAGATAGCAGTTAAACAACTCTAAAATAATGCAACTTTATACTTTCACTCTAGAGTGAGAGAGTCAAGAAAAGTTTTTCCAACTTATTATAACTTAGGGGGGCAGCTAGTTGGTACAGTGGATAGAGTGCCCATCTTGAAGTTAGGAGGACCTGAGTTCAAATGTGTCCTCCAGACACTTAACACTTCTAGTTGTGTGATCCTGGGCAACTCACTTACCCCAATTGCCTCAGCAAAATAAATAAATAAATAAATAACTGAGGAGGTCAGCAGGAGCAATCTGGGATGAGGTGGGGACCTGCACAGTGGGCACTCAGCAGCAGCAGCAGCAGTGGGCTTTGGAGACAGCTGCAGCAGTTTGGGGATCTCTTAAAAGGTAAGCTGAAAGGAATCTTGCAGTTGGTCACAAAGGAGTGGGGGTCTAGTCACAGGTCCAAGACAAAGACACTGACCACACTTCTCCCTATATCATATCGCCTTAGAAATGCCAAGAACTTATGGACCCTCAGGGCTAGCTCAGAACCCAAACAAACAAAAAACAAATCCCTAACCTTGGGACAATACCTCCCATGCCCAGGTGAACAGAGTCTAACTAACTTTAACACAAAGTTCAAAGTCAAGTAAAAGGCTGGAAATGGCTATACATGCATAATCTAAATCAAATTAATTGTTTTAATAAGGAGGGGGAAAGTGAAAATAGAATTTACATTTATTTAGTATTTCTCTGTGTCCTAACAAAGAGTCATTTTATGTAAGAGTGCTCTGAAAGAGGCAGCTAGGTGGCTCAGTGGATGGAGCACCAGCCCTTAAGTCAGGAGGACCTGAGTTCAAATTTGACTTCAGACACTTAACACTTCCTAGCTTTGTGACCCTGGGCAAATCACTTAACCCCAATTGCTTCAGGGGAAAAAAAAGTGCTCTGAAGGCTGAGAAATATGTATATTATTTACTGGTCCTATTCAGAAGGATCCATATGTCTTTTAAATAAATCTTTATTTACTCTTGTTCAGAATTCCCCAATCATTTGTTTAGGTTAAGATTTACCCTTTTGTTTATTAGTTTTCTCCAACTCTGAGAGACTAACATCAAAGCCTTTCCTATTCTTGGGTTTTGTTTTCTTATCCCTTGTCATTCTTTCATCTTATTGAGTTGGTTAATCTATTCCTATTTAAAATTATTAGAATTGTTTTACAGTTTATTTCATTTATGTCTTCATTTATGTCATTTATATATTAAAAATATCTTCTTAATTAGACTTTTTTGTTCTTCCTTTTAAGCTACTACATTGATGCTACAATTAGATTTATTTAATCAAACAATGCAACCCTATTTCCTACAGGCTCTCTTTTGCTCCCATTCCTCCCCAGAAATAACAACAAGCTCTTTCCTCCAGTCTAGGAGTAGACATGAAGATTGCCAATGTCCTTTGAGCATTTTGAAGAGAAAAAAGACATTATTCCCACACCTCCAATATTTATGAAGGCTTCAAATAAATGAAGCCTTTTCTGCATGTGCCGCATACACATATCCCAAACATTTTTTACTAAAATAATAAAGTTCTGGAGCACAACACAGAACTACAAGGCTTGGCCTTTGAGTAAAGGCTTATGGCAATGAGCTAGGAACAGCCTGCCTTAGGTAAACCTGTGCTGGGCTGCCCCTATCCCTGCCCCTGCCAGCCACTGCTTTTTCTACTGCCAATTTCCTTTGTCTTTTCCCACAATCGATCAGTCATTACTGGTTGGGGCTGAAGATATGCTTACTACCTGTTTTCCCTTTCCCCACCATCCCTAGGCCACATTTGCTCAAGTGTCCTAGAGCCCCTGGGGTATACATCTGTGTTCACAGCTACTGGGAACTATATCTGCTGCTCCCTGGCCAGCACTCCAGAGTTTGTGTCCTTTCCTGGAAGGACCAAAGGCCCTAAGTCTGTCCCTGCTTCCTGCCCCACCAGGATCCACTCCCATCCCCTTGTTTTCAGGATAGGAAAATTCCAGTTATTGGGACTTGAGCTCTTCAGCTCTTTATTATGGGCCTGTGGGCTGTGACCACTGCCAGGGTCTAATTCTGCCTCTCTTTTCCCCCCATGGCAAGCCTGTCTGCCTCCTTATAGAGAGGGTTGCAGGATCTGCATTGCCATTTCCCTCCTGTGTTCTGAAGGGGTACTTGTGCAGAATGGCACAAGTCCTTGTCCTCCTAGTGCTTGCTGTAGATCGAAGTCTGGCTGCCCAGGCTGGTCCACTACAGCTGAGATCAGAAGCTACATCAGGTAACTCCGAAAGATTTTGATAGGGCTTTAATTCCCTTCCTGTCAGTGGTCATCCTCTCTAATAGAGGGAATTCCTCTACCTTCCAATCAGCCCCTACTAAGGGACCTAAGAGCTCCTGATAGCTCACACGCAAGAGATGCCCACTAAGATTAGGAAAGCATAGTTCCAGATTGCCCATTTATACTCAGGAAAAGCCTTAGGGATGCAAAAAGGGGCAAAAGGCAGTCCTTCTCTCAAGGAGCTCATAATCTTCCTTTAACTTTTCTGATCCCCAAGAATCCTGCATGTTCATGCATGGAGAGTGGTAGGCCGGGAGTGAAAGGGAAAAATAAAAAGTCAGCCCATTTGGTCAATGTATTTGGGAAAGATGTGCAATATGTAAGATCCGTAGACCTCTCACTTTTAGGAAGGGAAAGGGAAAAAATGTCACCAGGACAAGATATTTGTGGTTGGAGACAAATATTCTAAGAACATTCTGATTACTACAGCTTTGCTCACCTTGGAAACACATCTAATTTCAGAATACTCAGAGGGCAAGATAATTGTGGCAGGAGACACTCAGAGAACATTCTGATTACTACAGCCTTGTTCTCCATGGAAATTCATCTAATCTCAATACTAAGAAGACAAGATAGTTGTAGCACAAATCATAGTATTTCATAACATATCAGTTGTCTCAAACTTGATGTCTACAAAAGCTAATATTTTTGAGAAAATTCAGACCTCTCATCTTGATCATCCTCTGATTATGAGAAATAAAACTAAACAGAGGCACACAAAAAATAACAGGAAACTAAATAGACCAATCCTAAAGAATAATTGAGACAAAGAAAAAATCATAGAAGCACTCAATAATTTCATTAAAGAGAATGATAACAATGAGATAACACACCAAAATTTATGGGATGATATTTATAGCTGTAAAATTTATATTTCTAAATGCTCACATCAATAAAATAGAGAAAAGGCAGCTCAATGAATTGGGTATGCAACCAAAAAAATAAAAAGAACAAATTAGAAATCCCCAATTAAACACTAATTTGGAAATCTAAAAAATCAAAGGAGAAAATGATAAAATTGAATGTAAGATAACCATTGAATCAATCAATAAAAGTAGGAGCTAGTTTTAGGAGGAAAATAACAATAAATTAGTTAAACCATTGATTAATTTGATATTTTTTAGAAAAGAAAAAAAAACAAAATTACTAGTTTAAAAATATAAAAGATTAATTTATTACTAAGGAAGAGAAAATTAAAGCAATTATTAGAAGCTATTTTACCTAATTATATGCCAATAAATGTGACAATCTAAGTACAATGAATGAATATTTACAAAAATATAAATTGACCATATTATCTAAATAACCTTATCTTAGAAAAGAAATTGAATAAACTATCAGTGAGTTCTTTAATGGCTTATTTAGTAACCTGGAACCACCTTTTTCAATTTCAAGTTTTGGTAATGTTTCATTTGGTTGAACAGGAATAGGTCCCTAGGAAATAATAAAATTCTTAGGGAGCTGGTAACAGACTCAACACCCATCAGATCTAATGGCTTTGTTTTTGTAAAGTATGTCCCACTTGACCAAGAAGTCTAATAATAGCATTATGCTTTCTCCGATCATCATAAGAAAAAGGAGCTAAGGAAGAGAGGATTATGGGTAATAATTCAGAGATTAAATGACATCATACTCTCAAGAAAAGAAGCAATTTTAAGCTTCTTTGAGTCTTTTATCTATAAATGATGCTGAATTACTAGACTTAGAAGACAGAAACATCATGTCCCAGAGAATGGTACCCTTTTTATGTTGGAAATGAATCCAAGAGTATTTTTCTCCAATCTTGATGGCAGTCAGAATGGTCAGCAGTAGTATTTGGAATGGTCCTTCTCAAGCAGACTGAGTCCTGCTTGTCTGCTAAAAGGTTTTGATATACATTTTGTCTCCTGGGAATAAATCATGAAGTAAGAAGTCCAAATAACCTGCTTGCATCTTTCCACCTTGTGGAGCTCGTGTAACCTTGTGTAACTCCTGTATGTGGGAAGCAATAGAGGGATCCTCTTTTAATGATGATGTATATAAAAGGGAAAGGGGTTATAATTGAATAGGGAGGTGTCTAAAAACATTTCAGAAGGCAATATATGTAGCTCTCCCCTTGTTCTATACAGATAGAATACTGCCAAGGACAGAACATCAGGCTCTTTCAAAGATTCTCAGGACACAATCTGCCACTCATGATTTTAAGTTACTTATTCATATATTCAATTTGGCCTGAGCTTTGTGAATGACAAGGATTGTAAAATTTGGAGTCATCCCCGGACAGGAATAAATTTGGAAAGAGAAAGAATCAGTGAAGTGGGGGGTGCCCTTGTCAAAATCGATGCATGCTGGTGGGCCAAAGTAAGGAATAATCTCCCAGGACCATTTTAGCAAGAAATGTAATCGTGGGACAAGAGCCAGGAAAAGCCTCTACCCTCTGGGCGAGCTGGTCAACAATAACAAGGAAAATCTTATAATATCTAGACTTAAGCATAGAAATGAAATCAATCAGTTCAAAAGGTGTAGAAGTCAGAGGGCACCTACCATAAGCTTTGATTATAAATCTGGCAGGTAGGGCAAGAGGCAGACAAATGGGAGGATATGCTGGGACAACCCCCAAAATTCTGATCCAATCCATAATCCCTTGAGAGCTTAAATGGTCCGGGGGAGGAATGGTTTCTCCTCCCCAGACACCATTAACTTGTTTTGCCTTAAACTTTTGCTTACATTTCTCTCCTTCAGTCACCATAGGAAAGGGCTTGTTAGTACCACCAGAAAGTGAAAAGTTAAAAATATATGCAGAGGCTTCCAGGGCAGCAAGCTTAGCTTTGCATTAGCACACTTATTCCCACTTGAGACAGGATCAGTTCCTCCTGCATGGGCAGAACAGTGAACAATAGCCAGGATAGAGGGAAATTTCAGGGTAGACAGGAGATCCTTAATGAAGTCTGCATTTGCAATGACTTTGCCGGCAGAGGTCAAAAATTCCCTTTGCAACCAAAGCATTCCAACAGCGTGGCAGACATCAAATGCATATCTTAAATCTATATAAATAGTGACACTTTTTCCCTTGGCTAGGTGATATGTCTGAGAGCCTCCAGCTCAACATCCTGAGAACTAAGATTGGAGGGCACTGCCCATACAGTGTCACAGTCAGAGATGACAGCAGTATTTGTGAGGTGGGTTTCTTGTAAAAAAAAAAAAAAAGGACCCGTCAGAGTAGAAAATAAAGTCAAAGTTCTCTAAAGATTTGTCAGAGAGACCGTCATAGAGTTTTCCAGCCATGTCCACTCCAGAGGCACAGTCCTACAAAGGTTTTTTTTTTTTTTTTTTTTTTTTTCCCCAGGAATGGCAAATGTTGCAGGATTAAGGACTGTAGAATGTTTTAGGGTGATATTCTCATTCCCTAGCAAAGTCGCTTCCTATTTAGTGAGCATTTGATCTGAAAAGGTCTATGTCTAGTGATGGAGTCCACTTCATGGGGGCACTGAACTATTAAAGGGGAACCCAGAACCAGATCAGAAGCTTTCTCCCCCAGGATGGCAGTGGCAGCCACAGCCTGGAGGCAGAGTAGTGCTCCATCAGCAAGCTGAGCAGAATAATAAGCTCCTGGATGGATGCAGGACGGGTTCTAACCTGTAATGGTTGAGTTAGAACTGTAGCAGCTACAGGTAAGAATGAAGCACTTACTGAGATCTGGGAGTCCCAAGGCAGGTGCTGATAACCGGACCCATGTCAGCTCTATTATAGCTGAGAGAAGCCAAGAATCGAGCTGTGAAGGTTCAGGAACTAAGTTTGGGGTCAGAGACACAAGAGAACTGGTAATCTCATCAAAAGAGGGTCACCTGCAAAAAAAAAAAAAAGAGGGTCACCCTTCCTCTTGGAGGAAGGGGCAGAAAGTTATTGGAAAGCTTGCAAGTACTTGGGAGAAAAACAGTTAATTCCCAGCAGCTAGAACAAAATCCAAATATTCTGTACCACTGTACCTTTGACTCAGAGATTTTGTAATCTCTTTGGTGAAGCTCTAGCAATAGATGGCACCTATCCTGGCAAATCTCTGTTTCTGGTGCTGCTAGGAGCAGGTTGTCTGCATGTTAAACTATTTTAAAAGTGATGGAGGGCAAGTCCTGCTGTAAAATCTGAGAAAATAGGGGGGCCTCTCTATATGAAGTAACCAAGTATATGTCCACTGTTGCCAGGTAAAGACAAACAAATGCTGTTAATATGGATGTATGGGTACGAAAAAATATGCGGAACAGAGGTCTTACCAACATGAAACAAATGGCTCCACAAAAGATTGAGAAGATGATAGTGGCAGGTTGCCTGGGTATGGAAAACAAATTAACTGCATGTAGATCTTGAAAAGGACAATAAAAAAGCTTGCCATCTGGCCCTGGCTTAAGTTTTTTTTTTTTTTTTTTTTAAACAGGGAAACTGGATATATTGTAAGGGAAATGGCAAAGAATAAAAATGTCCTGATCTATTAAAGTAAAATTACAGGTGAAATTTCTTCAATAGTTTATCTAAACAAAGGATAATATAAATTAGTCTTACTGGTAATATGAAGAGCAGATAAGGAGCCTTATGTTGGAATATGAAGAGGCCCAATGAGAGTAAAGAATATCAGAGGGATTTCAAAAATATTCCATACCATTTCCTGAATGTTTGGAAATAGGGAATGAATGGAGGGAGTCATCTGGTAGGAACATAGTGCCATTGAGAATGCATCTTTTTTCTTTCTCCAAATTTTCCAAAGTCTGCACAGGTAAAAAAGAATTAGACCTAGTAATTAATAAAAATGAATTAGGCCAACTGAAATTGGAGGCAACAATCATGTCATTCCAGTACTCAACGTAAATGAGGGGTCCTGCCACTCTTATATGTGAGAATTAATATTTGCATCCATTTTGTAGGTCAAAGATAAATCAAAGTCTCAAAATACTGAATTCTCAGCTGACACAGATCCCTTCTCTGATCCCTCAAAGAAATGTTAAAGACACAGAATATTCTTGCTTGAGAATTATCAGAATTCTTGTTGGAGCTTGAACAATGATCTAATAATTATTCTCACACTTACAGACAAGAAGGGTAGCTAGCTTTATTCACAAATAAAGCACTTGGCTTGGAATCAGGAAGACTCATCTTCCTGACTTAAAATCCATCCTCAGGCAATTATTTGCTGTATGACCACAAGCAAGCCCCTGAACCCTTTTTGTCCCAGTTTTCTTGCTTGTCAAATGATACGGAGAAGGAAATAACATATTACTTCTGATATCTTTGCCAGGAAATCTTCACATAGGTAATGAAAAGTCAGTCAGGACTGAAAGAAATAATCAACAACCACAATAGACATGAAATGCACCACTCTTTCTGTACATCTCATCTGTTCTTTCATTACTTTTTCCAGAACTCTCAAAGGTAGAGAGGATCACACCTGGCAGAGACATGGAGGAACTAGTCATGTAATAGTTATCTCAGTGTTAACAGGCTGCTCTTGTTCCCAAATATAGAAATACATGCAACCATCTTGTTGGTCTGGGATGGCTTAAAGTCTCAATAAATTCAGCTCTCATCTGAATTGGATCCCTCCTTTGATCTCCCAAATAAATGTGCTAAAAAGAAATTTTACCTGCATGAATGGAGATATATCAAAAACGCATACATTCTCATTTGAGAACTGTCAGAACTATACCAGGGAGACCTTTTTGTCTCAGTTATTTTATCTGTAAAATGAGTTGCAGAAGGAAATGGCAAACTTATTCAATATTTTTGCCATGAAAATCCCAAATAAGTCAAAAAGAGTTGGTCAAGACTTTAAAAAAAATGAACAACAGATAAGAAATGTATTGCTGCATCTATGCATCATCTCTCTCTTTCTTGCCTTTTTTTCCCCAGAATTCTCAAAAGTAGAGAAGATTAGACTTAGTCATGTCATTGAATTTTTGATGAATTGAACTTAATTGAATGAAATTGAATACTGATTCAATGTAAACAGGCTGCTCTTGTCTAAATATGAGAATTATGATTACCATTTCATAATACAGTTTGAGACCTAGTATGGCTAGGCCACATTACTTGTTTTCATTACTTTCCTTGATATGCTTGACATTTTGTAATTCCAGATAAATTTTGTTATTTTTTCTTGATCTATAAAACTTTCTTTTGGTAGTTTAATTGGTATGGCACTGAGTAAGTAAATTAATTTAAGAAGAATTATCATTTTTATTACATAGTTTTGGCCCACCCATAAGGAACTGATATTTTTCCAGTCATTTTGATCTATTCGTGTGAAAAATGTTTTGTAATTGTGTTCATACACTTCCTGTGTTTGTCTAGGCAGGTAGACTTTATATTGTCTTTATATTGTCTACAATTATTTTAAATATAATTTCTCTTTCTATCTCTTGCTGTTGGGCTTTACTGATTATATATAGAAGTGCTGATGATTTATGAGGGTGCATATTTTATATGTTGAAACTTTGCTAAATTTGCTAATTTCAACTAGTTTTTTAGTTGATTCTCTAGGAATCTTTAAGGAGACCACCATATCACTGACAAAAAGTGGTAGTTTTGTTTCCTCATTACTTATTTGAATTCCTTTAATTTATTTTTATTCTCTTATTACTAGAACTAACATTTCTACTATAACATTGAATAACAGTGATGATAATGGACATCCTTGCTACACCCCTGATCTTATTTTAAAGGCTTCTACCTTATCCTATTGTAGATAATGGTTACTGATGCTTTTAAAGTGATACCATTTATTTATTTATTTTTAAAAGCTCCATTTGTTTCTATGCTCTCATACGAATTTTTTTCAACACAAATTGGTGTCATATTTTGTCAAAAGCCATTTTTTTAATCTATTGAAATAATCATGATTTTTCTCTATTTTGTTACTGATAAGGTCAATTGTGTTGATAGTTTTCCTCATATTAAAACAATTCTGCATTCTTGGTATAAAGCCTACCTAGTCATACCATATGATTCTTGTGATATATTGTTGAAATCTCCAGTATTTTATTTAATTTTTTTGCATCAATATTTATTAGAACAATTGGCCTATGGTTTTCTTTTTCTCTTTTAGGTCTTCTGAGTTAGATATCAGCACCATATTTGTGGTGTAGAAGGAGTAAGACTCCTTCTACAACTATTTTTCTAAATAGTTTATATAGTATTGGAATTAATTGTTTAAATGTTTAGTAGACATTTCTCTAATAAATAATTATTGAGCGCATTTTTTTCACCTATTGATAGCTTTGATTACTTTATCTTTATCTGAAAACTGTAGGTTCATATCCTTTGATCATTTATCAATTGGGGAATAACTCTTGTTTCTATAAATTCTATATATTTGAGAAATAAGATCTTTAAAAGAGAAATTTGCTGTAATTTTTTCACAATAATGATTACTATGTATTTCCTTCCATCCTAATTCCCCCAATTATCCTACTTTCTCCCTCCTTTTATCCTGTCCATTTTCAAGAATGGTTTGCTTTTGACTTTGCCCTCCCTTCTATTAGCCCTGCCTACTCTTATCTCCTTCCCCTCCTACTTCTTTTATGTCAGATAAACACTGCCCCAAGTTTCTTGTTGCCACCTAGTGCTGCTCAGAGCTACAGGGTCTTAGAGGCCATTCACCTGGTGGTGTACCATGGCACAACACCAGAATAGTCAGGCCATTCCTTCCAATGTTGCTCTTCTGGAGCACCAGACCCAGTATGTGCCGTGGGTGTGAGCTCTGGTTGCTTGCCTACTGTGTTCATCCCAGTAAATCAATCACTGACCTGTGTTGGGGATTGGGGCCTCTGCTGGCTTTTGCAGGGTCTGTGGGTGTTTGCTCAGCCACTGCTGCCCTGGCCCAAATGAGACAGATCTTTTCTATTGATCTTCTAAATTACCTTGGGCTAGAAAATTGTTTTTTATTATTTTATGGTTGTTTGAGACAGTTTGAGAAAGTTCAATGTCTTTTTCTGCCATTTATGTGCATGTTCTTTGACTTAAAATGTAGGCTGAAACATGAATTTTTTATTAGTTCAATGTGGAAATCTGTTTTATTTGACTTCATATTTTTGTAAGTGCTTTATTTCTCTAGTTTTTTGTTTTCTTTTTTTGTTCAATAGATGGGAGGAAGTGGGGGGAGACAATAAATGCATCACTGAAAAATAAAAGAAAATGAAAAAAGAGAACAAGAAGAAAACTTTATAATAAAAAGTGAAATGGATTTCTTAAAGGATTTTTAGAAAAAGCTGTAAACATTTTTAAAAACTAACAAAATATTTTTGAATAAGAAAGAAAAGTAGACTTTACTTATTTAAACAAGAGAAAAAGTGTAATAATTAGAGAAGTAGATGGAAGAAAGTTATTAATAAATTAAGTAAAACTGTTTAACTAGTAAGATCAATGACAAATTGAAGGGGGCAGGAACTTGAGGGTGAGAAGAAAAGAATTTATCAGAATGGAGTTGTCTGAAAGTAGATTAAGAAATGATGAACAGGCAGATTTCAGAAAAGCCTGGTAAGACTTACATGAACTAATGCAAAATGAAGTAAGCAGAACGAGAAGATTAAACACAGTAACAGAAATACTATATTATGATCAATTGTAAATGACTTAGCTATTTTCAGCAATATGATAATCTAAGACAACTCCAAAGGACTCACAAAGAAAAATACTATTCATAAGGCAGCTACTTGGTATAGTGGATAGAGAACCAGCCCTGAAGTCAGGAGGAGCTAAATTCAAATCTACCTTCAGACATGTAACACTTCCTGGCTGTGTGATCTTGGGCAAGTCACTTAACCCCAATTGCCTCAGCAAAAAAATAAAATAAAATAAAATACTGTCTACCTCTAGAAAAATAACTGAAGATATCTGAATGCAGATCAAACCATGCTTCTTTTTTATTCTATTTTTCTTTTTCTCTGTGTTTCCTTTCATAACACAATTAATATGGAAATGTGTTTTACATAATTGCATACATATAATTTACATACTTAACAGGTAGGGAGAGAATTTGAAAGCATATTTAAAAAAACAAAGTAAAAAATTCTTTTTACATGCATTTGGAAATATTTTTTTAAAAAACTTAAAAAAATATAAAACTCTCAATAATCAACTAAAAATGTAATTGAAGCAACCAACAAGTTGGTGAACATAAAACAAACCCATACAAATTAAGAGAATTTCTGTATATTTACCAGAAAAATCTAGCATGAAGAAATAGGAAGAGAAATGCAATTTAAAATATCATCATGATTTCCGCTGTGACTGACTCTTCATGACCCCATTTAAGTTTTCTTGGCAAAGATACTGGAGTGGTTTGCAATTTCATTTTCCATTCATTTTATAGATGAGGAAACTGTGGTAAACAGGGTTGATGGCTTGTTGAGCATTGTTGAGCATCAAACAAGTAGTAAGTATCTGAGGCCAGATTTGCTTAGGTCTTCCTAGTGCTTAATCCATGTGTCACTTAACTGCCCCAAAATAAGTAGAGGTAGTATAAAATTCTTGAAATTCTACCTGCCAAGACACATATCCTGGAACCATATGAACACAACTACAAAACACTTAAGACAAAGATAGATCTAAATAATTGGAAAAATATTAATTGTTCATAGGGAGACCAAGCCAATACCAAAAAAGATACTACCTAAATTACTAATTTAGGGCCATACCAAGCAAGTTACCAAAAAATTAGTTCATAGAACTAGGAAAAAAATTCACAATAGAACAAAAGTTAAAAAATAACAAAGGAATGAAAAAAAAAGTGGGAAGAAAGGAGGCCTAGCAGTACCAAATCTCAAATTATTTTGGAATAATTGTAACTGTAAACATCAAAACACTTTAGTACTAGATAAAAAATAGGAACATTTTACATACATGATACACAGATGTAAATAGCCTAATGTTTGATAAATTCAAAGATCCCCAGCTTTTGGGACAAGCACTCACTATAGGACAAAAAATTTTGGAAAACTTGAAAACACTATGACAGTAATTACATATGGATTAATGTCTCATAGAACACACTAAGACAAGCTACAAAGGGGTACATGATTGAAACATAAAGGGTGACATCGCAAACAAATTATAGGCATTAGCTGTCAGATCTGTGGATAGGGGAAGAGGTCAAGACCCAAAATAAGAAAGACAAAGATAAAAAGACAAGGTAAAAATTGATAATTTTTTTATTAAACAAAATTTAAAACATTCCATAAATAAAATTAATTCAGCTAAAACTAGAAGTAAGAGGGATGAAATTGGGGAAACTTTCTGTGTAATTTTCTCTGATAAAGGTCTCATTTCTCAAATATGTATAGAATAGAGCCAAATTTACTAGAATTAAGAGCTATTTCCCAAATGATAAATGGCCAAGGGATATGAACATGTAGTTTTTAAAGGAAGAAATCAAAGCTATGAATAACTTTGACTCACTAATAATTAGAGAAACACAAACTAAAACAACTCTGATGTACTACCTCATCAGAATTTGCAAAGTCAGCAAAAAAGGAAAATTAAAAAATGCTGGAGAAGCTGTGGGAAAAAAATTGGTATATAAATGTACTGTTGGTGGAACTATGAATTGGTACAACCATTCTGGAAAACAATGTGAAACTATGTCAATAAAAAATATTAAATTGTTTATACCTTTTGACCCAGTGATAACCCTACTAGGATCATGCCCCAAAGAAAAATAAATGAAAGAGGAAAAGGAGGGTGGGAAATGGTTAAATATATGAGGCTTTTGAATTTCACCATCCACATTACTGTAATACCAGAGGGTACTAATTAGTTCCCAAGGGGATCTCCAGCAGTCCAACCCGGGTTTTCAAAGAAGGTTTAGTAGGGAAGACCACCAAGGGAAACTGTATCATATTGAAATGGGAAAAGGAAAGAAATAAACATTTATTAAATACTATAAGCCAGGCATTCAGCTGAGATTTACAAATATATCATTTAAACAATACTTGGAAGTAGGCACAATTTTACGGTTGAGAAAAATGAAATTGAGAGATATTAGACCACACAAACAGTGATTGAGATTGGATTTGAACTTGTCTTCCTGACTATTAATAATTAGTAATTACAGCTAATATTTATACAGCACTTAACTTTGTACCCATTATTGTGCTAAGCACTTTGCATTTATTATCTCATTTGGTCCTTATAATACCCTTAGGAGGTAGGTGCTATTATCATCCCTATTTTACAAATGAAGAAATCAAAATAACAAATGGTAAATGACTTGCCCAGATTATACAGTCCTGTAAGTGTCTGAAATCAGATTTCTAAGTCCATGACCATATCATTCCCCTATTCAATAATCTCTAGAGGCTCCTCTAAAATAAAATATTAACTACTCTGTTCAATTTTTAAAGTCCTTCATAACCCAGCATCATTCTAGTTTTTCATCACCACTGATTATTACTCTTCCTCTTGAATTCTGAAAGCCAGAAACTGGTCTTTGCTCTGGTCCTTACACACACTTCATTCATCATTATCACCACCACACAAAGGAACTTACCTGTAACAGCCTGGATTTGACTAATTTTATCTTTCCTGGCTCCTTGAAAGTTCCTACCTAATTAACAACCATTTATTTAATGCCTCCTATGTGTCAGATAATGTGTTAAGTACTAAGGATACAAAAAGGGGGGGGGGAAGTCCCTATTCTCAAGGAGCATGCAAATATACACAAGGCAAGGTATGTATAGGATAAATAGGAAATAATTAACCAAGGGAAGGAACTAGAATTAAGATGTATGGGGAAAGGCTTTCCGGAAGAGATGGCATTTTAGTGGGGCTTAAAGGAAGCCAGGAAAATCAATCGTCAGATTGGCAAAGGGAGATCATTCCGGGTATAGGGCTCAAAGAAAATGTCTGGAATAAAGAGATGAATGATCTCACTCCTGATACAGCCAGGAGGCCAGTGTCACTGCACTGAATAGTATATGTATAGGAGTAAGGTATAGGAATACTGGAAAGGTAGGAGTGGGTTAGGGTATGAAGGGTTTTGGATGCCAAAGAAAGCATTTTATATTTGATCCTAGAGGCACTATGGAGTTTATTGAGTAGGCACATGACATGATAGGACCTACACTTTAGGAAAATCACTTTAGTAGCTAGATGGAGGATAGATCAGAGTGGGGAGAGATGAGGCAGACAGCACAGTAGGCTACTGCAAAAATCTAGGACTGTGGTTATAAAAGCCTGCAGTAGAGCACAGGTAATTTTAGAGACGATGAAGGGAAATATTCAAAAGATGTTGCAGAAGTGAAATCGACAAGCCTTGGCAACAGATTCAATCTAGGAGTGCAGGGGGTAGAGAAAGATAGAGTCCAGGATGATTCCTAGGTGGCAAGCTTGAGGGAGTGGGGGAATGGTACTGACCTCTACAGTAATAGGAAAGTAGGAGATGGGGATGATTTAAGGGAAAGATAATTAGTTTCTTATGATGGAGAGAGCCATCTGCATCCAGAGAGGGGACTTTGGGGACCAAACGTAGATCACAACTTAGTATTTTCACCTTTTTTGTTGTTTGCTTGCTTGGTTTTTCCCCCCTCTCTTTTTCTCCTTTTTGATCTGATTTTTCTTGTGCAGCATGATAAATGTGGAAATACGTTTAGAAGAATTGCACATATTTAACATGTAATGGATTATCTGTGTCTAGGAGAGAGGGGAGGTACAGAAGAAGAAAATATTGAACACGAGGTTTTTTAAGAGTGAATGTTAAAAACTATCTTTGCATGTATTTAAAAAATTTTAAAGATAATTATTTTCATGATGGCACCATCCTAGGAAGGGAAAGGAGCTTCTAGTCTTGTGAATTCTTAGATCTGGACCCCAGGAAGACAGCCTCAATAACCATGAATTACTTTGAGACATAGTCTTTATTGATTTCATTCAATCCTTCCATATTTTTTTCCCTCATGCAGAGTGTCTAAAGCCTCAAAATTCCTGTTTCCTAGGATAGTTCCATATACCCCAAGGAAATAATTCAGAAAATGTCTAAAAATTAATGATTTAGTTAGTAATCTTACCACCAAAAGAAAATTCTTTATCAGAAAGGATTTGGGGTGGCAAGAGGATGGAATTGTTGACAGAATTATGATTTCTAACAATATAGCTCAGGTGAAAATACATAACAGGTGAATGAGGATTTTCCTGGGACAGATGCTGAAGATTCCTTAGCTGACTTGATGTCTAAACTGAGTTCCTGGGTGAAAGCGAAGGAGGAAGCAGCCCCTAAGTAAGGACATCTAAACGTACAAAGATGTTATAGGCTGGGTAACTAAGTGAGTACTAACTCAGTATGAGCTCAGGCTTATGAGTTTTCTTTCAGAGAGAAAAACAACCTTACCACAAATGACTGGCACATGATGGGAACTAGGAATCGTGCCCAACAAGTCAGTACTGTAGCTGTGACTTTCATGGTGTTATTCCTCATCACTGTTGTCACCTTGCATTTGGAGATCCAGTGTGAATTGCCTCTGATGTCAACCATACTACTTGAACTACATTTACTCAGAAAAAACTTTAAATTGCTTGTTGTTTTATTTTTCTTTTATTTCCACTAAACTACCCCTCCAGTGTTCTCTATGCCAGAATTATCTATTTCCTGAGGCTGGAGAGTTATTGAGTAATTGTCTAAAGGTAATTTAAGTAGGGGAAAATCCCCTGGCAATTTATATCTAAGCCACCAAGGGTAGGATGTGTTATGAATAACATTTGTTTCATCTAAGGTAGGCTAATTTCTCCTTAAAGGGATGACAAAATCATCTGCTAGACTTGATTGATCTGAAGGACTAGAGCTCAAACTGTTGATATAGTTTCCTGATCACAAGTCTATGAAAAGTCAGTGCTCCTCAGGTTTGACAAGAATCCCCACTGTCATGCAAGTCAACACATTTCTCAGTGTTTACTGTCTCATTTACAAATGCAGAGGCATATAAAGCAGCAGTCATCAAACCCCTCTAGGACTGGTTTAAAAAAATGAATCAATAGAACACACTAGACAAGAGAGAATCAGAAACAATTGATCTCAATAACCCACTATTTAACAAAGTAGAAAACATATATTACCTAGGGAAAAAACTCCTTATTTGATAAGCAACTGCTCAGAAGACCATAAAGCAATCTGACAGAAATTAAGCTTAAACCAAGACCTTACACACACTCCACAATACATTCAGATCTATATACACTGATCCAAAGTGAAATAAGCAAAGTCAAGAAAATATAAACAGTAACTACAATAATGTAAATGGAAAGAATAACCACAACTATACAAACATACACACACATACAAATAAAAAATGAATATAGTAAAATAATACAGATCAAGCGTGATTCATATATATAGATATAGATATAAATATAGATATAGATATAGATATAAAGACATTCCCAACCCAACCCTTTGTAGAGGTGTGAAGTCCACAGACTTTTGCAGGATTTTTTTCAGGCTTTTTCAATAAATTGATCAAATATGCTTATTTTTTCCTTCTAAAAAGATACTATTTTATAATATGGGATGACTCTTTGTGATTCGAAGGCAAAAGAATACTGGGAATAACCATGATGACTTTTCTTTAAAGAAGAGAAGACAAATAAAAACCTATTTTGAAAAACCAAAAACATCCCATGAAAACTTTGTTATTCAAAGGTTTAAATAAAAAAATACTGCATTGCAAAATATGTTCTCACTTTTTATCTCTAAGCTAGTGACTTTTATTCCCATTCTCACCACTCAATTTCCAGTCCCATATCACCAACTGTCTCTTATTTCAAGTTGAGTGTTCCAGACATCTCACACATACAACAGAGAACTCATAATTATTCTTTTCATACATTATCCTCTTACAGATTTTCCATTTTTCTGTCAAAGGTATTACCATTCTCATAGGTTTATACCTTTTTATCCCCTAACTTCTAACTTTCCCTCACTCCACATATCCAATCAGTTACAAAATCTTTTTTTCATGAAATCTCTCACATTCTACTAAACATAGTTCAGGCCATGACTGCTAAATGATGAGAATCCCTTAATTGATCTTGACTCAAGTCTCTTCTGACCCATTTCCATCCTATTCACTGCTACCAAAGTGATTTTCCTTGTACACAATTCTGCCCCATGTTACTCCTCTACTCAATTAGTTTTAGTGGTTCCTTATTGTCTCCAGAATAAAAATATGAAATCCACCAAATTATTATCCATTGAGTAGCATTGTTAGACATTATCCTCATCTTCTTGAGTAAAGAAGGTCTGGATGTTAGATCCTGTATTACATGAATCCACTTGGTTGAGCAGAAATGCTGTAGAAGTCCAAAAGGTTCTCAGATCTTTTTTCCTCACTGTGTCTACGATCCATTCTATTAAAAATCAGAGTAAGGTTGCTTCTTTAAGAACTTGTTTTATTTCAATGAGCCCTAATCATATGGCAAATGCACATATTCTAATAGGAGAGAGAAGTACATCTATAAGTATATGCAGAATAAATATGAATAAATACCATATAGATTCTCCATAGAATCAACCAAGCATGCTTGGATTCTACATGTAAGCCCCAATCTAATTTTCCAGATTAATTATACTCTATTCCCCCACTTTACTTTATGATTCAACCAACCTGACTATGTTTCCTATCTTTATACCTTTGTCCTGGCTGTGCTACCATGTCTGAAATATTATGCTTCCTTTTCTCCACTTCTTAAAACTCTCTTACTTCAAGACCCATCTCAAGCATTATCTTCTGGATGAAGCTTTTCCTGATCTTCCCTAATACCACTGTCCTCCCAATATATTATCTTGCATTTAACCACTTGAAAAATTTATGCATATATATGCTTATATGCAAAAATATATGCATATATATAGACATATTATTCATATACTTCCATAAATGCTTATTATCTCTCACTAAAATGTAAGCACTTTGAAGGTAGGGACTATTTTATTCTTTATATTTGTATCCCTAAAACCCTGCTTAGTATTTGTCACATGTCACATAGTAGGAACTCACTAAATGCTTGATTAATTACAGATTGATTGTAAATCAATCCTTATATACATTAATAAATGGTAGAGGCACCAAAGTGTTGGATAGGGAACATAGAGCAAGATTTAGAACTTTCTGAAGAAAAGTACCTATAGTCTATTTTCATTATTAAAAATTTTCTATTCTTAGAAGGAAAATTGAATTTCATAGAATCTGGGGAAAAGGTAAATATAATATATGAAAAGAACTCATTTTTGTGGAATACCTGAGCATCCACAATGAGGAAATTCATTGAATTCTGAGTTTTGTGAAATTATAATTACTAAGCTAAGTTACAAAGAAGAGAATGTATTCTCCTTCATTTTTTACAGAGTTAGGGGACTATGGGGTAAAGCATGGTAGATAATATTGGTCTTAGTTTATATGCTTGCTAGTTTTACTGAACAATTTCCCCCAGTCTTTTTTATTCTTTTTTTTTTTTTTTTAGAAAGGAATAAGTTTCTAGGAGAAAGATTGGGTAATTAAAATGATATGAAAAAAGACCCATAAAAAATTTTAAGGAAGAAATTAATTGGAAATATACTAAAATTTTGGTTTTATTCTCTTCTAAATTAAATCCACTGTAACCAAAAGGGGAATGATTTAAGAATTCACAAAGGTAAAACTACAGAAATCAAGAAAGTATCGTCAAGTCTGTGATATATGAGTCCCTGGCAAGCCACTGAGTTAGTCAGCACACATATATACAAATCTATTTTGAAAATACATTGCACCTGAACAGTGACCTCAGTCCAGAATCAAACAGAAGGAAAAAAGTGGACTGGGATTACATTTGGAAAATAGTGCAGCACATTTAATGATTCCAAGCTACTCCCTGAAATGAAAATTCTTACTAATGCCAACATTCTCTCTGTAGTGCTATATAGCTGCAAATCACATAACACTAGAATCTCTGAAGAATCGATAGAGAGATATATGAGAAGCATAAAGAGACTGCATCATTACATACAAGATTTAGTCAGCAGGAGGCATGAGGAAGCAAGGCAGGCTGAGCTGCCAGAGTCCTAGGAGAGGAATAGGGAGAGGTGGGGTTTTCTTTCAGCTCTTTTCTTCCTTCCTAAAGGGAAGGGATTTTTTTTTTCAATCTTATCCCACCAAGAAAGGTTATTCATTCATGTCTCATCTCTCATAGCTTGCCGTCCTCATTTATTCATGATTTGTTTCTAGGAACAACAACTGAATCCTGAATTCACTAACCTTGTAAAGTCCAATAATTTTTTCTCCCATTTGCCCTAACTGCTTCAGATTCTAGACCAGCTACTTCTGATCAAACTCTTCTGCTTTCTAATATTATGAATATCCTCTTCATTCTCCCTGTTTGCCAGCTTTAAATAATGCACACTTGCAGCTCGGCATTTCTGCAAACCCCCAGAGATTTATATTAAGCAAATGTGGTATATAGGTGCAAAAAATCACCCAACCCTTTTGACTAGGTATATTACATATTTATATTACACAACCTCAACTGGACCCCTGCTGCTACTACACAATCACATTATGCTTCCCTTATCAAGTCAATATCCCATTCTCCACGGGGGATCTTTCAAACCTTTTTATCTTTTCTTAAACTCTCTGTGGTTGTTTCTTCCCCCATCCTCTCAACTTAGATCCTTGTGTATGGTGGGAGTCACAGTGTAAAAATATGATTCCACAATTTGTGTAAACTACCTTTAATGTCATCTACAAAAACAAAACAAAATAAAACAAAACACTTCAAGTATTCCATGGGAAAACTTGCTTATGACTCTGAGCCATCCCTGTTACTCTGCTTTCTTTGTTCTATTTCTATATAAAATCTGACCTGGCCTAAGAGTTCTAGCTCTGTTCACCTACCAAGAACTAGTCTCAAGAGTAAATTCCTCTAATTAATACTAATAATCTAAACACACACATACACAACTATGCTGTGTGGTTTTCTTTGATATCTCAGTACTTTCCCATTATGATGGGACTATTCTTTGGATAGTTTGTCCTAACAACTGGCACAAGACAGTCTGCAATCTTAACAAATGACATAATTTGGATAGGACAGATTTGTGTCCTTACACCTTGACTCATATTTTACAGAAAAAAGGGATCATTTTTTGTAAACTCCTCCGTTCTTCTTCATCTCCCAGCACTCAGATGCCTTCTGTCACTATTTTATCCTTCATCGCATCTCTCATGAAGAAGTAGCCTTATTCCCCATCAAGGATAACCCTTTTACTTTTTCAAGAAATCCAATTCTATCTCATTTCCTCCAACAGATTGTCCCTTGTAATCCCTACTCTATCACTTATTTTTCAATCTCTCACTCTCTACTGGTTCATTACTGACCGCCTACAAACATGTCAATATCTTCTCCATCCTGAAAAAAATCCTCACTTAATCCTTTCATCCCTGCTATCACCTTGCATCTCTTTTGCCTTTTGCAGTTAAACTTCTTAAAAAGGCCATCCATAAGAGATGTTTCCATGTTTCCTCCTCTCACTCTCTTCTTAACTCCTTGTAATCTGGTTTTCAATCTGATCATTTCACTGAAATTCCTCTCTCAAAAGTTCCTATTGATATCTTAGTTGCCAAATTCATTGACTTTTTCTCAAACTTCATTCTCTTAACCTCTTTCCAATCTTTGCCATTACTGACAACTCTCTCTCCTCCTTAATACCCAATTCTCTTTAGATATTTGGAACACTGATCTCCTCATATCTGACAGCTCCTCAGTCTCGGTTGATAGATTTTCATTTGTGTTCCTCAGGGTTCTTTTCTGGGTTCTTTTCTCTTCTCCCTTTATACATTTATTTATAATTTATTTATATATTTAATAATTTCATCAAGTCCTATGTATTTAATTATCATTTTAATATACATCTCCCATGAATTTAATTATACCTATCAAATCTACCTATCCTACACCAAACTCTGAGCTGACCAACCATGCTTCTCCAACTGCCTTTCAGATATCTAAATTGCATGGCCAGTATGCATCTATCCAAAACAAAACTCATTCTCTTTCCCCTAAGCCCTTCCCATCTTCTATTTTTCCTTTTATTATAAAGGGCAACACCATTCTCCTAATCCCCTCAGGCTCAGGAATCCAGGAGTCATCCTGGATTCTTTGCTATCTCTTATTCTATCAATATTTGAATGCTGGAGTTTAAAACAGAAGAATTTAAAATCATTTATTTATTAATTCATGTAAAACTAATAGTGAATCTATTACATTAACATAAATAACATTTCATGAAAAATATATTTTACAAGACAAAAAATTAGGGGTAGCTGGATGGCATAATGGTTAGAGCATCAGCTCTGGGATCAGGAGGACCTGAATTCAAATTTGACCTCAGGCACTTAACATTTAACAAGCTGTGTGATCCTAAGCAAGTCACTTAACCCCAATTGCATTGAGGCAAAAAAAAATTGTGAGAAGCTTGGCATTCCATTATACTTTATAAATATCTTTAATTTTTTTAATAGATGACAACTGGATTCTCATATATTTCTGCATTCAATCTGTTGTAATATGTTGTTTTGGTCAAAATATATGAAGAAAATCTGTAGTTGGAAAAGGATGAGTATTTTAATAGCCTTTTCAAATAAACATAAATATTAATCTTTGATCAATAATTGGTAATTTGTTAAAGATTAATTACAATATGGAATCTGAATGAACTTGTACTCTAACATTAAAATCTATGGTTCTACCTTTACTTTAAAAATAAACTTAATTTTATTTTATTTTCATTTTTATATTTATTTTATTATTTATATTTCTCTATCCCATTTTCCTTTCCCACTCATACTCTTTCAGAAAGCAAGAACAAAGCCTATTTGAAATAAGTTTAATCAAGCAAAACAGATTCCAGTATCAGTTATATATAAAAAAAATAAGTCTCAGTCTTCAATCTGAATCTATTACGTCACCAAATAGGGGGTGAATAGCATATTTTATCATAAATCCTCTGGAACTGAGGTTTGTCCTTGTATTGATCAGAGTTCCATAGTCTTTTACAGTCATATCTTTTTATAATATTTTTATTCTGCATCTCTGAAACCATCCCCTTCATAACTTCTTACAACATAAACTCATAGAACATAACTTATCAGCTATTTTCCAATTAATGGGTAGGTCTTACCATTTCAAATTCTTAGATATCACAAAAAGACTTGCCAAAAACAATTTGTACATTTGGGTCATTTCACTTTCTTTGATGTCTTCGGTATGCTATTCTCAGTTAAGAAGATATGAGTTCAAATCCAGATTCAGCCACTTAACTTGCTATGTGACCCTGGGCAATTCACCTAGACACTTATCTTAGTTTCCTCAAATGAAAAAGGGGGATAATAATAGTATCAATCTCACAGAATTGATATGAGGATCAAATGAGTGTATATCAAGCACTTTGCAATCTTTAAAGTATTATAAAAATAACAGTTGACTCTTAGTGATATTACTGGGTCAAAGTGTATTTGCAGGTGAATAACTGTTAGGGCACAATTCCAAATTGCTTCTCAGAATGGTTGGATCAGTTACAGTACCACAAAACAATATATTTATGGACCTTCCCCACCCAACCCCAAATAATCCTTCTATCATTTGTCATTTTCCTTTTTTTGTCAGCTTTGCCAACTCTGATGGTATAAGCTGAAATGGTAGAGTTATTTTAATTTTCATTTCTCTAATTATTAATAATTTGAAACATTTTTTCCTATTGCTATTTATATCTTAAATTTCTTCTTAGGGAAATTCCTTATTTATACCTTTTGACCATTTATCTACTGGGAAGTGGCTCTTAGTTTTACAAATCTTTATCAGTTTCATATATATTTTTAAAATGAAATTTTGATCAAAGAAACTCATGGCAAAGATTTTCTACCATCTACACTACTCATTTGAGCTCCACTAGTTTCATTTGTGCAAAAACCTTTTGATGTCATGCAATCAAAATTGTCAATTTTTCTTCCCAAGAACCTCTCTAACTGTTTGGTCATGAACGCTTCCCTTTCATAGATCAAACAGTTAATATTTCTCTAGCTCCTTTTAATTGCTTAAGATATGTTAGATAGTTGCCAATAAATGATATTTTAAGATTTTTTTTTAAATAGGCTACTGTGCTCATGTTTTGGTATAATGTCTATATAATTATTCCATTGAGCACCTTATTTTTTACCTACTTTGTTCTATAGTTTAAAATCTGGCACTGGTAGACCCCTTTCATTCCCAATTTTTCTCACTTATTTATTACTTTAATATTTTTTTTGTACTTCCAGATGAATTTTGCCATTTTCTTCTAGCTCTAGAAATTAATCCTAAGGTTTGATTGGTATGACACTAAATAAGCAAATTAATTTATATAGCATTGTCATTTTCATTATTATTAACTTGGGTTACTCATGAACAATTAATATTTCTCCTTTGTGTAAAGTTTTTTTTATAATTGTGTTCATAGACTTTTTGTATATATCTTGGAAGGAAGACTCAAGCATTTTAAATTATAGTTATTTTAAATGCATTTTCTATTTCTTCTTGCTGGATTTTGTTAATAATACAGAAGAAAATGCATATGATACATGTGAATTTACTTTCTATCCTGAGATTCTGCTAAAATTGTTCATTGTTTCACTTATTTTTTCAATTGACTTTATAGAATTCTCTCATTAAATCATTTTATCATCAGCAAAAAGAGATAAATTTGTTTCCTCTTTGACTATGTTTATTCCCTCAATTTCAATTATACCACTATGTTGAACAGTAATAATGATAATGGACATCCTCATTATGAGCAAATATTTTATTTCTGTTATATAAAATACTAGCTGCTAACTGTAGATAGCTAATACTTATTATGTTAAGGATACTATTATAATTACATTATTATAACATAATATCATTACCATCCTATCATATTATTCCCATACTTTCTATTTTTTTAAAAATAGGATTGGGTGCTGTATGTTGTAAGTTTCTTCTGTATTTATTGAAATAATCATATTATGGTTACAGTTTTCCAAATATTTAGAAAACTGTGTTCTTGCTAAAAATAAAGTCTAGTCATAATGCATAACATTTGTGATATGTTGCTGTTCTTCCCTAGCTAAGATTTTATTTTACATCAGTCTTCACTAAAACACTGAATTATAGTTTTCTTTCTGTAATTTGAACCTCCCTAGTTTAATTATCAAGAGTACATTAGCATCATGGAAAAAATGAGTCAGGACCTCCTCGTTTATGTCTTTTCAAATTGTTTATATTTTATCTACCTAACCTTAATCACTGAACTGGTACAGTCTCAGTCAAACTAAGACCCTTTGAACACCTTTGCTTAAAAAGACCAATGTCTCCCATTTCATCCAGGGCCATCTCCAGTCGTCCTGATTTATATCTTAGCTCTGGAGGGAAAAATGGGGCAGGTGATCTTGCACAACCCCCGCTTAATTAAATCCAATTCCCTTGCATGTCCCCGATGTCATGGTCCTCTAGAGAACAAAGGACAAACAACAACAACATATATTATATTGGAATTAATTGTTCTTTGAATATTTGATTGAATTCATTCAAAATACGGTTTCCCACCCCCTAACCCACCTTGAACATTCACCTATAGGCTGTCCAATTTTTTCCCCAAGATTGGGTTGTTTAAATTCTTTCATTCCAATATTGATGCAGATAATTTATGCTTTTAAAAATATTTGCCCATTTCATTTAGTTTTATTTGACATTTAAGTGAAAGAATATAGTGCCTAATATTTTCAATATTTTATTTTATTTTTTTCTTTTAAATCAAATTAACTAATGGTTTATCTATTTTATTCTATATTTTTTGTAATTTTATAATTTTGTAGCTCCCAATTTTATCAATTTTATTTACAAATTCAATGAGCTTTTTTTTTTCAATTTTATTCATCTCTTCTTTGATTTTCAGGATTTCTATTTTTGTACTTAATTGCAAGTTTGAAATTGTAGATTTTAATACTTTGTTTTTTTTTTTTTTAAATTTTCAGTTGTATGCTTACATTGTGGGTATCTACTTGCTCTCTTTTACTGATGAAGATTTTCCCTAGGACTGCTTTATCTGCATTTCAGAAAATTTGGTTATGTTTTCTTATTTCTATCATTATCTTTAATTTTCTTTGACCCAATAGTTTTTAGGATCTTATTTAAAATTAATTTTTAATTTTTGCTTTAAAGACCCTTTATTAATTTTTATTATTTTTATTGCATTATGGTCTATTAAAATATATTTAATATTTTAATTTTCTGCACTTGTTTGAAAGGTTGTTAATGACTTAATACATGGTCATTTTTTGTGAAGATTCTATAGAAAGCTAGGAACAGGTATACTGTTTTCCACTCTACTTAATAATGTCCAAAGATCAATCTCAACTAACTTTTCTAAAATCCTATATAATTTTTTCATATTTTTAGCCAGATTTATCTAGATGTAAGAAAGATAAATTGACATTCTTTACAACAGTTTTGCTGTTTTCTGTGTAATTCACAGATTTACCTATTCCTTTAAAAATTTAGATATTATGCCATTTGTTAAATATATGGTGAGTATTTTTAGTAGGTCATTATCTATGGCATCATTCAGTAAAATGCTGTTTTACTATTTATCTCTTTTAATTAGGTATGTTTTTGCTGTTGCTTTGTCTGAGATCATAATTATTATCTCAGTGAAATAAAAGGAATGAATTTACCACATGTGAGTATGACATCTTTTCACATAATTGGGAAAGCAATTTCTAATAAAAAAAAATAAAATCAGGTAGCATGTATTAAGTTCTGGTAATAGTTTTTAGTGGAATGATTGCTGCATTTGGAGTCAGAGGACCTAAATTCAAATTATGACTCTTTTACTTACTACCCACTTGATCTTGGGAAAATTTACTTAACTTCCCTGGGCTTCAGAGCATAAATGGGTTTGAAAAATCAGCTACAGGGAATCAATGCAGTTTTAGATTGGGCACCAATATATTGATAGTACTATTCTTCTTGTTGCTGACTGAAATGTATTAAAAGTCAGGAATGCAGACATGACTAATAATTACTTCTTTGCTTAGCTTATTCAGATTCATTTGAATGTTTATCTGAAAAGGATTTTGGGAGTGAAACTAGCTTTGTGGTAGCTAAATAATAGATAGGTAGGTAGATAGATAGATAGATAGATAGATAGATAGATAGATAGATGGATGCATAGATAGATGGATGCATAGATAGATAGATTAATGGATAGATAGATACATGAATGGATGGATAGATAGATGATGGATGGATGGATGGACGGATAGATAGACGGACAGATAGGTAGATAGATAGATAATAGATAGGTAGATAATCACAAAATAGGTTTTGATGGAATTGTCTTTAGCTCTTACCTTGTACCCTGTGCTGTGGAAAACTTGTTCAGGAACAATGGAAATGTTGTCCAGTAACAAAGACTGGTTTTTGGGACTGGAGCAAATATGACTGACCTTTACCAAAATCTTGAAACGTAGCATGACCCAAGCCCACTGCACCTGGCTGAGTGGGTAACCACATCTTGTTTTTCTATTCCTTGTGGCTAACTGCCCACTTAAGAACTCACTCAGGCCATGACTCTTTACCCAGAAATTTGTATAAATATAAGATCCTTAGGCTAACTTACTGTTGGTCCCTTAAGGACTAATCATAGCTGGCTGTCTGCAATAAAATCTGCCTTTATTAAGAACCGACTTGCTCTCTGAAATTCTTTTCTCATAAGACCCTGATTGATCCTGAATGATCCTCATCATTTTGGGGGGAATAAGTTCCCTACAAGAGCTTAAATGAAAATTTCACAGCAATAATTACTTAAGAAAAAGGTGTTTTGGACAAGAGATAGTTGAATTAATAAACTTAATCTCAATCAAGGTCATTAGCTGACTTTTCTTTGCCCTTAGCAGATATCTTGAGAATCAGTCCCTCAGAGTTTTATAACTTCTATCATGGACTTTTTCTTTGAATGTCTAACCTCCACTTAACATTTCCAAGCCTACCTCACTATCTTTTTAATCCATCCCTTTCCCCACTCATACTCTATTCTATATTATATACCTGATTATATCATATAACTTCTCCCCTGTATTATGGCAATAATCTTCCAAATGGTCTTTTTTATTGTCTTACTTCTTCAGTATATAAAACTGCAAAATTGACATTTTTAAGAAGCAGCCTTATCATGTTATTTCTCTACTGAAAAAGTTCAAGGGCTCAAAATGTGCTCTAGAAAAAATGCAAACTTTTGGTGAGAGGGAGAGGAGGCAGTATTT
Organism: Myrmecobius fasciatus; assembly: GCA_023553655.1. Lineage (NCBI taxonomy): Eukaryota > Metazoa > Chordata > Mammalia > Dasyuromorphia > Myrmecobiidae > Myrmecobius > Myrmecobius fasciatus. Next base: position 74,042 of record JAJPUD010009036.1, read on the forward strand.
AAACACTTTCACTGAAGCAGATTTTTGCAAGCTGACCGTGAATCTGCCTTTCTCCACATCCCATCCCACATACTCTATATTCTAGCACAGGTGCTGTCCCCTGAACATGACATTCCAACTCCTACCTTTTTGTGCCATTGTATTTCTCCCATGCCTGGAGTGCTCACCCTTACACACTTCAAACTGTTTGAAAGTCCAGGTTTCTTCAAGACTTATCTAAATGAGACCTTTCCTGATTCTCTTCTATACCTCCTCCAACCCACAACTATTATGTTCTATAAACAAAAGTATTACTTTATATTTATTTTATATTTATATATTACATATTTATTCCCTTCTTTTTTTCCTTCATAGAATATAAGGGAAGGGATTTTTAAAAAAAATATTTCCTTTGCTTAGTAGATAGATGGTATCTAATAAAATATGCATTGAATTGATTATTATGTTCAAAGTTAACATTTGCAAACTATTTCAAAATTTATTATTAGCACCTACCACTTTTCTGTTATTCTATAATAATTACTGCAGAATTGGAAGAGGACTTGGAGTTGTTTCTACTTTTCTTCATTTCAGACGGTGCCATAACATAAAAGATAATGATCAAAATACATGCTTTCAGTAAGAAAAAAAAATAATTTTTTGGAATTATAAAAGCCATTTTCTTAGATGGCATGACATTTTGAGTAAAATTATTGACAGCTTGATGTCAACTTGCTTGTACTTTGCCATGGCAGTCACAACTTTCTAATATTTAATATCCTTGTTTTCCTAATTGCTTTTCTCATTCTGTTTCTTATGAAACATTAAATAGCAATGTTGATATTAACTTATAATAAAATATTGCAATAGGGGCTAAAGGAACAGAAGCAATCTATTTTCCTTGCCTACTTCACAGAAATAAGACATTATACAAGATTTATCCATTGAGTAACAAAATATTTCAGCCTCCAGCACTGCAAAAATCAGAACATATGGACTCTTTATTAATTAATGAAACACAGTTGACCATCTTCATCTCCATAAACATTTTTTTCCTAATGGGATAATGCTGTTTACCCCCAAATTCTAATTACTTTAGCACTATAATTCAATTAGTATTATTGGTTCTCTAGGGCTTTAGCTGACATTAATACAAGGTTTTTTAAAAACTATAGTAAATTCCAGTTAATCTTTTTCTGCAGTTGCAGAAAAGATGCAATTACTCTCTGAAGCTAACCTTTGGGTTTATAACATTCTAAAATGGAACAGATCTAAAATGTGCTTCTGTTCAAATTTTCATATTCATTATATCTTACCAAATCACATGTATTTTATTGCAATTTGTCATATTTATACATAGTATCGAATCAGATGAAAAGTAAAAAGTTTTTCTAGATTTCCATGTATCTTTTTATTGTTCTTAAAAGTTCAGTTACATTTGTTACAACTTCATAAGTATAGTTCAGATTAATTTCAGACATTTGCTGAAATTGTTTGGATTAAAAGAAAATCTCCCAAATTTGCATTCAAAATTAGTGATAATAAAGTTTTTAAAGCTTTCAAAAATAAAATAGAAAATTAAAACTTTGAAAGGCTCCTTATAGTGAACTTTCTAGACTACATCTTAATTATTAAAGAAAATTGGTTTTCTATTGATTTCAGTTATCCAGTGAATCTACTTGGAATCTTATTAGCATCTTTTCTGGTTTTTCTTTGGGTTTTTTGGGGGGGCGGTTTGCCCACAAAACCAGCACAATTCCATTAAAGTACAAACCACTTATCTCACTGTGGTGTAGAACTTATTTGGAACACATGTTCCATATAAAATCCATGTTTCATATGGAGTATATGTTTTGGTAGGTCCTACGGTTTTGAGTCTGGATCACATGAGAAATCATGCAGTTATTCTCCAAAGATCATGTTTACAGTCACTCATCACCCATTTGGCTGCAGATTGATGATTTTTTTCTTGGTGAGTAATTATCAAAACACCTATTATGTGCTAAATGATGGGAATAAAAGTAGAAAGAATTAAACAATTTATATTCACAAGGATCTTATATTCTAATGGCACAGACAAGTGTGTGTATGTGTGTGTGTAGATGCATATACAGCACATAATAAATGAATATTCCTTTTACTTATAAATTGTATAAATAATATCCTTGCATAATTATAATGCCCTTATATAAATAATATACAAAAGGGGTAATTTTGGAACAAGGGTCCTTGTGGTTGTATGATCAACAAAGGTTTTAAGTAGAAATTAGTATTGTGCTGTTTCTTAAAGGAGAACCAGGCAACATACCAATTGATTAAAAGTTATTTATTGTTTTCGTATTTATTGTTATTATCATATTATATAATTATGATATATAATATAAATATTATATTATATATTACATATTAATACTAAATATAATATTTATTATTATTAATAGTCTTAAAAGAAAAGAGGAGCTCTTAGAGGCAAAGGTAAGAAAGGAGTGAACTCTAGAGAAAGGGACAGAAATACATGATGGAATATTGTGTGAGGAACACTGCAGGATGGGAATCACGTCCAGTGAAACTGGAAAGATAAGTTGGGGCCAGTTGCAAAGGTCTATTAAGTTAAAGAGAGTTTATATTTTTTACTAGAGGCAATGAAAAGCCACTGAAATTGATTGAGTAGGAGCATTACATGGTCAAATCTGTGCTTAAAGATTACTTTGGGAGCAGTGTGTAGAGAACCTGGAAGGAGAAAAAATATTAGAAAGCTGTTATACTAATCTAGGTTAACAATGATATGCACCTGAATTAATATGATGGCTATGAGTTGAAAGAAGGACTCTAATGTATTGTGAAGAAATTACAACATTTGGCAACCAAAAAAATATATGGGTGAGAGAGAGTCCAGGATAATTCTGTGATTCTCTGATCCTACACAGTTCATGATTTCATCTCTGAGCAATGCTCACACACACCCAACCCAAAAAGTTTAACCAGTCCTGGGCATCTTTCATATTACTTAAAGGGAGACCTAATATAAAGCCTAAATATTGACTCTGGTCACCAGTAATACACTTCTAAAGAGATGGAAACAGGGTAAAACATTTTGTAAACTACATGACTATGTCTTCCATAATCTATTACACCCCAAATCCATTGGGGGTTAGGATATTTTAAGCACTATCCAAGAAAACAATTGTAAAACTAAATCTTATACAATTTCCATGAGAAAGAGAAGCGAAGGCATATGGACAATAGGAAAAATTCTTAGTTCGATAAAAAACTTATAAATTCAGTGTAGATTGAGAATTGATTTAATAAGAAAAACTGCTAGCTATTATTACACTGTTTATAATTTTTAACCCAATAGTCCCAATATTAAGCATCCACCCCAAGGTGGTAAATGACAGAAAAAAAAAGATCCCAGGTATAAAATAATATTTTTAGCATGATTTTTTTTGTAGGAGCAAAAAACTGGAAACAAAGGGGTCCATTGATTCAATAATACCTAAATAAATTATGGCATATTGAGAGTAGGTATGGCATAGCTGAGACTGGATCTCGGGTTCCGCAATTTGACAAAGAAGAGTTTTAGACTTAATGATCTCCAATGTCCCTTTTATGATACTCTAACACTATATAAATATAATGGAATATTAGTGTACTGCTAAGAGGAACCAATATGAAGAACTGAGAATCATGAGGAATAATATGTCAACTGATGAAGAAAGTAGAACAAAGAATTAAATATACATTAAGTTTAAAATAATGTAAATAATGACAACAGAACTTGGATCAAATGAGTTCAATTAATCAACATGTATGTCATAAATATCCATTAGATGTCACCCAGACTGATATAGTGGAGAGAAAGTTGTCCTTGGAGCTAGAAAAAGGACAAATGCAAAATCTCTAATTAAGCACCAAACTAGAAATGCTGAAAACCAAAGATGAGATTAATAAAATTCAGAATAAGAAAACTATTGAGCTAAGGCAGTTGGGTGGCACAGTGAATAGAGCACCAGCTCTGAAGTCAGGAGGACCTGAGTTCAAATCTGTCCTCAGACACTTAATACTTCCTAGCCGAGTGACCCTGGTCAAGTCACTTAACCCCAATTGCCTCAGGAAAAAAAAAGAAAGAGAAACTATTGAGCTAATAAATAATACTGGGAACTGGTTTTTTTTGTTTGTTTGTTTGTTTGTTTTTTAGGGGGGGAGAGAAGAACAAACAATAGTAAGATAGATAAACCATTGGTTAATTTGATTATTAAAAAGAAAGAAGAAAAACAAATTACCAGCATCAAATGCATATCGGTGAAGTTGTATTTTAAAAGGATAAAAGGAAAAAGACCTTTGATTATGAATAGATAGAGATATTGACACATTATATACACATATACAATATACATAAACATATGCATACATACATATATATGTCCATATATAAACATCTATATGTATATGTAAACATATAGATGTATGCTTCAACTCTCAAAAAGATCAAAGAATTGGGGCAGCTAGGTGGCACAGTGGATAGAGCACTAGCCCTGAAGTCAGGAAGACCTGAGTTCAAATCTGACCTCAGACACTTAACGCGTCCTAGCTGTGTGACCTTGGGCAAGTCACTTAACCCCAACTGCCTCAGCCAAAAAAAAAAGATCAAAGAATTATACCCAAATGGCTATAAAAAGCATACACCACTAAAATTGACAATTTAAACAAATAAAAGAATATTTACAAAAGTAAAAACTAAAAAAAGATTAAATACAGAATTTAAGTAAACCTTTCTTAGATAAATTTAATAAGCCACAGGGGAAAAACCCTAGGAGGACAAGATGGATTTATAAATAAACTCTATCAAACACTCAAAGAACATTTACTTTCAACATTCCATTAGGTATTTGCAAAAGGAAAAAAAGAAATACTATCAAATACCTTGGTATAAGTATTATTTTCATCCTTAAGTCAAAGAAAGAGTTGAAACAGAGAATGATCCAAATCTTTAAATGACTATTAGCAAAAAAGTCTTAAATAAAATTTTGGCACAGTGGTAACAGAAATATATTCAAAAAGATCATGCCATATGACAAAGTAGGATTTAAGCCAGGAATTCAGGATTGTTTTAATATTAGGAAAATTGCCAATATAATAGATCACATTAATAAGAAGAAACAAAAAGCATATAATTACATCAACAAATACAAAATATTTTAAACAAAATACAATATGAATTTCAGTTAAAACTCTAGAAAACACAGGAACAACTGACATTTCTTCAATATGGTTAATAATAGCCAATTAAAACCAAGTTACAGCATTTTGTGTATAAGCATTAGTCTACATTGTTTTCCAGTGAGATCAGGAAGAAAGAGAGGATATATGTTATCATTGCTATTTGATATAGTACCAACAATACTAGTTATATCTTTGGCAAGGAAAAAAAATTGAGAGAATAAGAATATGCAAAAAGGAAACAAAATTAGTACTTTTTGAAGATGAAATGACATTTTATTTTTGAAAACTCTAGAGAATCAATTAAGATTAACTGGAAAAAATAGCTATAACAAAGGTGAAGGATATTTTTTAAATCCCCATAAATTTTCAGTATTTCTATATATTACCAACAAAATTGGGCATGAAGAGACATAAATAGAAATTCTATTTAAAATGGAAAAAAGCAACAGAACATATAACAGAGATTCTGCCTATCAATACTCACAAGGAATTTTATGAATAAGGCAACAAAACACTATGCAGAAATAAAGACATACCTAAATTACCATTAGAATAATAATTACCCATTGTTAGGATTAGCTAGTTTAATTAAAAAAAATTAGCAATGCTACCTAAATTAACATATTGACTAAGTCCCATACCAAAAGATCCCTTTTTTTCAATGATAAGATAATTTAAACAATCTGGAGGACAAAAAGATCAATAATATTTA
>JAJPUD010009037.1:0-37729 GCA_023553655.1 Myrmecobius fasciatus
TTTTTTTTTTTTTTTTTTTTTTTTTTTTATGAGGTCCTACTCTCATACTATTTTAAGGAAGCTACAACATAGCAGATCTGACCTAGGGTGAAGTTTGATTGTTGTCCTGTTCTGAGCTTTATAGGTTCTTGACTTCAATAAGGATCTGGGCCACACAATTGTGGGCTTATCCATGACTAGAGCTTGAGTAGACAGTTGCTGGCTCCAGTCCTTGTCAGCTAATTGGAAGGTTCTATAGTTTCAGAATGACAGAGCTATATAGGCTCACTTCCATCCTAAGTCCCTATTTTAGTTATTTCACAGTGAAATCTAGTCTTAGTCTACATCGGAATGCTCCTCAGCCTGGTTTTGGGGTCAGAGTACTACAGTAATTGGCTCACACCTCTTCCTGTTCCATCTCATATAGAATTACAGGTCACAGGCTGAGGAAGGCCCTGTAATCTTCTGGCTTTCTTCTTATGCTGATTGGGGTTGGACATTTGTATATCCTGACTGCCACTAAGTCTTCAATCTTTTCTTTAATCTTTTTTGGAATAGCTGAGGGAGAGAATTGGCTGTAATGCTTCTTTACCACTGTCATTTTTTGTTAGTCTTTAAGAAAATGTGAACATTCTTACTAATTTGACTCATTAAAAGTTTTTTTTTTTTTGAGTGGTGGTGGGGGAAGAAAACTAGTTGTGTCCTTTATCTATTAAAGATAAATAAGTTGGTGGGATTTGTGAACTATGGCTGTAAGGATTTGGACCTACCGAGTGTTTTTTTTTTTTTTCCTTTGTTCTCAAAGAGGATCAAAATATCAGAAAGGTGATGTCATAATTTGCAAGTGAATTGGATTTTAGGGAGGAAGGACTGCACAAAGACTCCAGCCTCACTTCTCCAGAGTAATATACTTCAACCCAACATTTATTAAGTGAAGCTGTATGTTAGTCACAACTCAAAAGGTCATTATGTAATAAATATTCAATAATTTTTTGTTGATAGTTTCAGTTGATTATATGAGGTAACTGGTAGAAATATTATATTTCCATTTTAGAGATGTGGAAACTGGGGACAGAAAGTAATAGTAAGTGAAAGAGCTAAGACTAGATAAAACCCAGGTGCTCTCTTCAGTAGAAGTCTGTTTCATTTGGTCAGCTAAGTAATGAATAGAGTGCTAAGTCAAGAGTCAAGAAGAATCCTCTTTCTGAGTTCAAATCTGGTCTCACAAGTTGTGTGACTGTAGGCAAGTTACTTAACCATTTTTGCCTCAGTTTTCTCATCTATAAAAATGAGCTGGAGAAAAAAATGGCAAATTACTCCAGTATCTTTGCAAAGAAAACTCCAAATGGAGCCATGGAGAGTTGGATTTGACTGAAAAATGACTGAACAACAAAAATGTTTCATTTAAAATGAAATTAACTTTTAAAAAAATGAACAAAAACCTATTTTCTCTCCATCCCAGTTCCCTCCTCACAATGAAAGAAAAGAAACACAAAATTCTGTTTTTTTAAACAAATATGTATAGTCAAAGCAAAACTAATTTCTGTGTTATATCTAAGAGAATGAGAACTTTCAAGCATTCTTGATGAAATGACTAGAGATGAATAGAAAATATGATTTTCCAATAAAAGACTTAAGAGAAGCAGAAAAAAAGTAAACAAGAAAGGAAAATCATAGGGAACTTAAATAAGGCTAAACTGCTTATCCTCTTACAGGGGAGGATGATACTTGTAACCCTTAAGAACTTTCTCATTTTTAGGGCAGTTAGAAAGAGTATATATATATACACACAAAAAGGACAGGTTTGAGTTGAATATAATAAAAATAAAATTAAAGAGAGAGAAATGTACTGGGAGAAAGGGAAAGGAAGAGGTAGAATGGGGTAAATTATCTGATACACAAAAGATAAGAAAAAGTTTTTACAATGGAGGGGAAGGAAGTAGATACGGGGGAATGAATGAGTCTTATTCTCTCTCTCTCTCTTTATTAAAGCGTTTTAATTGCAAAACATATGCACAGGTAATTTTTCAACACTGACCCTTGCAAAGCTTTCTGTTCCAAATTTTTCTCTCCTTCCTCCCACTCCCTCCCTTAGATAACAGGTAGTCTAATAAATGTTAATTATGTTAAAATATATGACAAATCAAATATATGTATACATATGTATACATACAGTTATCTTGCTGTACAAGAAAAATCGGATCTACAAGAAAAAAAACCTGAGAAGGAAAACAAAATGCAAGTAAACATCAACAGAAAACCTGAAAATGCTATGTTGTGGTCCACACTCAGATCACACAGGTCTCTCCCTGGGTGTATATAGCTTTCTTCATCACTAAACAATTGGAACTGGTTTGAAACATCTCATTGTTGAAGAGAGCCATGTCTATCAGAATTGAGCATCATATAGTCTTGTTGCCGTGTATAATGATCTCTTGGTTCTGCTCATTTCACTCAGCATCAGTTCATGTAAGTCTCTCCAGGGCTCTCTGAAATCATCTTGCTGGTCATTTCTTACAGAACAATAATATTCTATGACATTCATATACCATAGTTTATTCAGCCATTCTCCAATTGATGGGCATCCATTCAGTTTCCAGTTTCTAGCCATTACAAAAAGGGCTGCCACAAACATTTTTGCACATGTTTTCCTTCCTTTAAGATCTTTTTGGGATATAGACCCAATAGAAACACTGCTGGGTCAAAAGGCATAGTTTGACAACTTTTTGAGCATGGTTCCAAATTGTTCGAATGAGTCTTATTTTCATCAGAATTGATTCAAAGAGGAAATAACATGGGAATAACTCATGGGAAATAAACTCAATTGGGTTTAGAAATTTATTTTTATCCTACAGGAAAGTGGAAGGGGATAAAAGAAGTTATGTGGAGGTTGATAGAAGGGAGGGCAGATTGGGGAAGAAGTAGTCAGAAGTAAAATACTTTTGAGGAGGGACAGGATGAAAGAAGTGAGAGAAAAATATTAGTGGGGGAAAACAGAATGGAGGGCAGCAATAGTGAAAAATTTTTTGAAGCAAGTTTCTCTGATAAAGGCCTCATTTTTCTAATATACAAAGTATTGAGGCAAATTTATAAAAATTAAAGTTATTCCCCAATTGATAAATGATCAAAAATTATTAAGCTTTCAGATAAAGTAATCAAAGCTACCTATAGCCATACTCAAGAACGCTGTAACTCATTACTGATTGGGAAAATACAAATTAAAACAATACTGAATACTAAAACAAAACAAATCTCTTACTTATTAGATTGGTTGATGGGACAGAAAAATAAAATGATGAATGGAGAAAAGAATGTGGGAAAGTCAAGACACTGATGCACTGTTAGCAGAATTGTGAATGATTCAACCATTCTGTAATGGTTTGGAACTATGACCAGGGATATAGAACCATGAATACCCTTTGACCTAGCAGTATCACTATTGGGCTTGTATCCCTCACCCATCCCCACCTGAAAAAAAAAAAGGCAAAAAAGAAGGGAAAACATGAGTATTTATAGCAGCTCTTTTCTGGTGGCAAAGAGCTGGAGGTTGAGGGGATGTCCATGAACAGGGGAATGGCTGAACAAGTAGTGTATGATTATGATGGAATACTGCTGTTTTATAAGAAATAATGAGCAGGATGCTTTTTAAAAACCTGGAAAGACTTACATAAGCTGATGTAAAGTGAAATGCATTGTGTATAAAATAACAGCAATAAGATCAGCTAAAAATGACTTGGATATTCTCAACAATAAAATGATTCAAGACAACTGAAGGATTTATCTTGAAAAAATGCTATCCATACCCAGGGAAAGAACTGATGGTATCTAAATATAGATTTAAGCATACTTTTTTCCAAACTTTTTTTTGAGAGGTTTTATTTTTTGGTTTATGTTTTCTTGCACATCATAACTATCTTGAAAATGTTTTACATGGCTACATATGAATATCTTTTCACATGCTTATCTTTTCAATGAGGGGGTGGGAAGAGAGAGAATTTGGAATTTAAAGTTTTAAAAAGTAATGTTAAAATTGTTTTTACACATAACGGGAAAAAATAGTAAATAAAAAAGACAAAAGTCCATCTTTTTAATCTCAATATTCTTTCTTTAAAAATTTTTGTTTTAATTTTTTCACTGTTGCTTTTCAGTAATATCTCACCAATAGAATTCTTTCATGTAATAAGAAAGTATACTGATAACATCTGAACACTTTAAATCTTACAATCATATTTTGCCACCTTTCTTTCAAGAAGAGGGAGACAGAATTACTATTCTTCTAGAGATGCTATGTGGAAATGAAGAAGACAGAGTTCAAAGATAGCTTATAATGTAACAGCAATGAGGGATATCATCATTTATATATGATTGAAAAAAGAGGCAGCTAATTGAATAAGCATAAGAGATCACTGATGTACAGCAAGTGTGTTCCACTGGTATCCATGCAAGGTCAAAAGTTCTAGAGGAAGATTTCCAACATATGCCAGCAGGCTTTCTTGTAAAGGATATACATATGAGTTGTAGGAGATATTCATTGACATGGAAACTAGAATAATAAGTTAAATTTAGATCTTTTTACTCCAAATCCAGTATCTCTTCCTCCTCTTTTTGAAAGTACATCCATGATTTACTAAGATGTTTTGATGAAGTACAAATGAGAGACTGGCCTAGGCTCAGGATGTAGTTACTAGACAGAGATCAGAATTAAGCTACAGAAACTTCCTAAATTAATAGTTTGGGGAATAATTAACATTTCATGCTAACTATAAATAGCCAAAGAGAGGAGATATTCAATAGCAATAATGAAAACTATCATCCCATATAATTAATGAATTATGTATTAATTTGGCCAGCATTTGTCAAAATACTATCATATGCAAGGCACTGTGATAGTGAGGTTGAAACAGAATTGGTGTATTTATTGTATAATATATTTATATTGTATAACAAATGATTTAGCTGATCAAATCAATTTCCTCTCTTTTAGATCTAGAGCATGAGAATTTAGTACTAGTAGTTGGTGCTGAAAAGAGACTAAAAGGATCAGAAATAGGGGGAGCTGAAAGACAAACTTCATTGACTTCACTACTTAATTCTAGTTAAACTAGATTACCAAATTACCTGTTTTGGCAGTCATAAAACCAGGAGGTGTTATTTTAGTCTGTGGACTAATTTAGCCAAAGTCCAGAGCCCATATTACCCAACTGAATCAAAATCTCTCCAGAGATGAAATAGACTCTGAACCAGACAGCTCATGTACAGAGATAAAACATTTCATTATTACAGGTACAAAATTTGCTTTTGGAATGAATGGAAGTTTCTTACTGAAAATAGTGATTGTTATATGTTTTTTAATTGCAGAAAAAGGAATCAACATCACCTCACATCGCAATATTAACTGGCTCAAAGTAAGTTACAATTAAGATGATTAAATCTTTTCTCTCAACACAAATAGCACAGCTAACTGCTAACTTTTAAAAATTTTTTTTATTTTTTTTGTAACTTTGTAGTGCTAATGATTTGTAAGGCTACGGTGATAGAGAAAGACCGGAATATGCAGAGAGCAAGAAAACTGTGACTACCTCTTGCTTTGAGCATTCCCACTGCCCCAACATTCTTCCTTCATCATGAAGAAAAACCATTTAAGCAAATCCACACCTGGGAACACAGGTAGTATTCAGTACTCATTATTCCTTACCTCTCAACCAGAGGAGGGAGCTATATAATTCATACTGTGTCTTCTAGAGGCAAGATTAATCATTGATTTTAATGTTTTAGTTGAATTTTATTGTTTTTATTTACATTACTGTAGTCATTGTGAATACTATTCTCTTGACTCTGCTTTCTTTGCAATGCAACTTAAAAAAAAAATTGTCATTTTTTTAAACCAGCAAAAATCTACCTTTCTTTCCCTCCTACTTCATTCTACTACTACCACTGAGAATGAAAGAAAAATGAAACTTCTGTTACAAACATGTAAAGCAAAACAAATTTCCTCATTGGCCATGTCTGATATAGACTGCAACTGATTGTTACTAACAACCAGCTGGGCAGCCCTATTAGTTTAGAGGTTCCCCTTTGGTCTGGAATTTCTGCCCTAGTATTTCCTCTGCAAGTTTTAGATTGGGCTGGAAAATAAATTTGAGACCCTGCTCTACTTTTGGGAGTCCAAGACATACCACTATTGCTTGATTCTGAACTTCCTCACTTCTCTTTGTACATTGCCTAAGATCAAAGTCTCTTTCTCAGTAATCACAGAACTCTCTGTCCATTTATTTCCAGTTTACCTGGGCTGGAAAAACTGTTCACTGTAAATTTTCTCTTGGATCTTTTTCATCATTATTCAGTCTGAAGCATCTTCTAGATTGGTGGAATTTTCTTCCTACTACTTCCCATCTTGGCTCTGCAACTTTTTATACAAATTTCCTCATTTCTTTGAAACTATGATATTGTCTTTCTTATGACGTTATGGGAGCCACCTATTAGTGGCTGTTGGGGATCTACTTCTGACCAGGAGAACAGATCCCTTTATGTGAGAGGATAATAGCAATACCCAGAGACTGAGAGGTAGTTGCATTCTCTGACCTCTCTCCTCTTTTCTCTGGCCTTCAATTTATTTCCAATCCACAAGCAATATCTGCATCAGCAAAGGCTGATTTGCAATTCTTTCAGGGATGTTTTGATTCACAGTTATGGGGCTTTTGGAGAATTGACCTGCCCCTTCACACGTAGGCATGGTCCTTAACAATGGCATGATTATATTCCAATCCATTTATGCAGCACATTTTGCTTAGCTTTATCCCCAAATAATGGAATTTACTTTTTTGGGGGAAGGAATGGCTGAGTCCTTCTACTGTATTTGGTCTAGAAGTGAAGTAGCCACTTATGGGTTCAACCTCAATAGTGATCAGTAACTGTTCTGCTTTCTGATTTAGGTGACTTCACTCTTCCTCAGTCAGGCAGCCTGGTAGTTCTCTGCTCCCAGGGGCTCATCATATTGATGCTGGAGTTGGTGGAGAAACTAGGTCAATATAAACCTTACTGCACCTAAGAATTCCTGAACTCAAGTGATCCAACAGCCTCAGCCTCTCTAGCAGTAGGTGAAATTGCCTCATATTGACAGATATTTTTTCCCTTTTTTTTTAAATAAAAAAAATGTTGCTATGACAATTTTAATTCTATAAAATTTCTTTTCTCTGCCTTTTACCATTTTGGGCATAAATCCCAGTAGTGAGACCACTGGGTCAACTGTTAAAGTGAATAGTTTAGTAATTTTATTGAATAATTTCAAATTGTTTCCCAGAATTGTTGGACCAATTTGCAGCTCTACCAACAATTTCTCTAAAGGATTATTTCTGTCTTTTATTATCTTAGTCAATTTTATGGTTATGAGATGAAACTTCAGAGTTGTTTTAATTTGCATTTCTCTTATTAGTGATTTGAGGCATTTTTCATATGTTGAAAGTGAAATGTTTTAAAATAATAATTTGCAATAATTAATCATATCCATTGGTAAATATCTTTTGTCATGTTTGTGTTAATTCCCTTTATTTCTGGATAAATCATGTCATGTATTCATGTCAATTCCCTAAATATCTTAGACATGTATTAGATATATATGAGTAGGTGAAAAAAAATTTTTTTTGCTGATTCATTTGTTTTCTTATTGTAGTTGCATTGATTTTGTTTTCGTAACATTTTCATATGTACTTATCCTTTCTACTTCACAGGGGTTAAAGGAACAGTGCCCTTGCAATCTGGAAAATCCATGTAAAAATTGTTGAACCTCCCTTTGTACCAAAGAAGAGGTCTGGATTTTTTCTTTTTCTTTTTTTTTTTTTGCTGAGGCAATTGGGGTTAAGTGACTTGCCCAGGGTCACACAGTTAGGAAGTGTTAAGTGTCTGAGACCAGATTTGAACTCAGGTCTTCCTGACTTCAGGGCTGGTGCTCTATCCACTGTGCCACCTAGCTGCCCCTGGATTTTTTCTTTTATGGGATGTTTACAGTACCTTATTGTAAAATTTGGATTGATATCATACATTTCTGAGTTTCTAAACTTTTTATGTGTCTTCTGCTGGCCTTTGCATGTCTTTTGTGATTTACACAAAATTCCCCCAAATTCCTACTTAATTTCTTATGCCAACCCATGATATATCAAAAACTTGACAGGGGAAGTCATGTTATGGAAAGGATAACTACAGTCAATTGTTTTGTTTTTTTGTGATCTTGTCTGTCCCTTGTTTGGTTATAAATTCTCTACTAACCACAGATCTATCAGGAACAGCTTTCTAATTTTTTTGTGATTTGCTATTTTTTATTAAGATTGCTCAATTATTTGGAGTTTATTATGATGCTGGTCTAAGCCAATATTACCAATAGTTCTTGATAAATTAAGTCTCTCCCAGAGATTTGTGTTCTTGGGAACATGGGCACTATGTGCACTTGTTTCTAGGTCTATTTCTCAGATTATTGTAATAATGCCATCAAGATATTATGATTAAATTAGGTAGGGCTAGAAGCCCTATATGAAGAAGTAGTCAGATCCTCTGTAGGAAGTTTTACATTCTTCTATAAATTTCTTCCTTTGAAAGTCTGAGTGGGAACTCATTTCCACTAACATTTCAACTATCACCTTTATTCAGATGACTCTCAACTTTATCTCTAGTCCTAACCTATACTTCCCTCTGCCTATAAGCTACAACTATGTGGATATGTCACCAGCAACTCAGATTCAACAAAACCAAGCTTTTTTTCCCCTCTAAACCTGCTTTTATTATATTTCACTATTTTGATCTACGGTATCAACATTTACCCAATCTGACTCTTTCCTCTCCTCACCTTTTATATTTATTAATTTAAATGGTTTAGATTAGGTTATTTTACTTTCTCATCTTCCTTTGGATCCACTCAATTTCTCTTTTTATTACAACCCACTCTAATATGACCTCATGACCATCTATTTATATCACAGAAAGAACCCTCCTACCAGGCTCTTCCTGTGTCCATGCTTTTTTTCTCTCACCAATCCATTTTTAAAAATACCATTGTTAGATCTTTACTATGAATCAATATGATGTCATATCTTGCTCAAAAATCTTTAGTAGTTTTTTATTGTTTACTGAATAAGACTCAAATCACAATGGTCATCTGAGAGAATTTTACTTTATAAGTATAAAAACTTGGAAACTTCTTAAATGTAAGAAATGGAAAGAAAAAAGAGGTTATATGTGATGAAGTTTTGAGCCTGGCTAACAAGGGGAAGTACTGAACTGAAGTGCCCTGAAAGAAACAGGCTTTGAGGGAAAGAATGAATTCAGTTTACAACATTGAAGCTTGGTAGGAAATTCACTCTAAGAATTATTTATTAAGTTTCTACTATATGAAAGGCATGTGCTCAGCATAGGGTAAAAGAAAGAAAAGAGATACTGTCCCCATCTTAATGGAAGTTACAATTTAATTGGTTCAGAGAATAAAGGATGCAGAGATAGAAGGGGCTTCAGGTTATTGAATATAATTTACTTTGTTTTATAGAGGAGAAAACTGAAATACAAGGAGGCAGAGGAAGTTACAAAGCAGAGATAAGAATCAAACCCAAGACCTCTAAATATCAAACCAGGGCTTATTCCATAATGCCACATGGCTTTTTTGAGTCCTTATCAACTATCAGAAGGAGAGATAATAAAGATACCACAATACCAGAAGGACAACAAAGGTGGTAGTCATGTAAGAAATGTGAAGAGGATAGATGTGAGAGATGAGAGAAATGATTATTATTCTCTTATAGTAATAATCGATTATTAAATTGGCACCAGGCAGTTTTCAGGAATCTGTAGGTTGTTCAGTCTCTGGATGTTGCCCAGATTAACTGGGAAACAACAGAATGAATGAAAATAGCACAGAATAGAGATAATTTTAATATGTGCTTTTCAAAGTCAATATATGACCAACAGAGATTTATATGCTCATTTCAGTGGCCCCTGTTCTTCTTTGAATCTGGCACCACTGTTGTAGGGATAGGAACAATGGAACTGTATTTGTGGAATGAAAGTGAGTGAGAGGATGAAACTGAGATTGTGAGCATGGGACACTAAAAAGATGGTGGTGCCTTGGATAGAAATAGGAAAGTTCAAAGAAATATATTCAATTTTTGGCAATAGCAAATCACAGAAGCTGCATCCTCTGATAAAAAGGGACTATAATTTGAATGGTAGAAGAATCATCAATGGGGAAAAATCATGGATCTTTTGAAGTAATGCAGTATTAGGTTCACAAAGATAGTACTTGTGACACTGGCAGGTGCACACAGGCCATATTTTGACCAAATTAAGTGGCAATGATTAGAAATTTGGGGCAGGACCAGCTCTTACAGATTCCATCCAAAAATAAAGATAAGTTATTAATTTAATTTTCCAACTGTTAATGAGCAAAACATTTCAAATTGGTTATATATATATAAATATACACATAGAAATACATATATATATGTATAGGACAATGCCTATGATTCAGTGATTTCAGTAAAATTCTGAGAAATAAGGCACTCTCTGATTGTCAGGAACAATCTTGATGTCTTAGTTTTTTAGTAAAAATTAGCCATTAAAATACTTAATCCCACATATACTATAATCCAGTAGCAGTGAGTTCACATTTTTTTACTTCAGTTCTAAGGGGATTGTGGACATTTTGTTTTTAACTATAATAAATTTAGCTAATATTAATTATTTTTGTACAGTGTACATTAAGCACCCCCAGATCACCATGACAGAAAATGGAGGAGGTGGGAAATTTAGATTTGACAATTCTGACCTTATGGAGGTTTTGGTCAAGTAGAAGGATAAGACAAAAACAAAACAGATAACTATCATATAAAGTAAAACACAAATAAGAAAAGTTCAACAGGTGCTTTATAAGACTGGAGCAAAAGAGACTCATCAATGGGAGGATCAGGAAAAGCTTCATAGAAATAGCAGTATGTGAGTTGGGTCTTATATTAGAAAATGAATTGGCTGGGAGGGATGAGAATATTCTAAGCTATTATCTGTATACCTCATCCTGTTCATACATCACTGTGATTTATTCTACTGAGTTGCTATATTTTGAAAGCTTTTAATATTACACAATTTTGAGAAAAAGAGTAGTCAATGTGATTATAATATATGTATCATATATATCATATATGTTTTAAAATTTTTATACATCAAAGTTGCATTTGGATGATTATAAAGAACAATTCTGTCTGTGATAATGCTCTAATTTCTTATACAAATTAACTTGTTTGTTGAATTCACTTATGGATATTGTATGGTCTTTATTTGTAATAATATTTTTTATCTGTTAGCTTATGAAAGATGGCAAGATTCTGGTGTATAATTCTGGTCGCCTGATAGAGGCTTTCTAGATGTTCATTAGGTATGAAATTTTTGTAATTTGCAATGAGATGTTGTGCTCTCTCTCTCTCTTAATTATTTGCTCTCAAAAGCTGCTTTTGAGATTTAGGCTTGTGATGGAAGTGATCTGGTCTTGAATTGCTATCATAAACTCCCCCATTTCTATAAACAGACTCACAAAACTCAGTCATTTGCTTTTTTACTGATATATTATTGGTTGAGTTCCTGTGGATGTTTTAGATGGATACCTTTTGATTCCATTCCTGAATTTTAGCCATTTTTAGTTTCCACCCAGAGGTAAATCACTTTTGGCTATAATTGGCTATTCTTTTTTCTTTTTAATAAAGCTTTTTATTTACAAAACATATGAGTGATTTTTCTACATTGACCTTTGCAAAAACTTTTTTTTCCCCAAGCTTTTCCCCTCCTTCCCCCCACCCCCCACCCCTAGATGACAGGTAATCTAATACATGTTAAATAGGATAAATTATATGACAAATACAATACATGTATACATATCTATACAGTTATCTTACTGCACAAGAAACATCAGATCTAGAAAGAGAAGAAGAAAAACAACCTAAGAATGAAAACAAAATGCATGGAAATATTCACAGAAAGCGTTAAAATGCTGTGTTGCGGTTCACACTCAGTTTCCACAGGCCTCTCTCTGGATGTATATGACTATCTTCATCGCTGAACAACTGATCTGAATCACATCATTGTTGAAGAGAACCATGTCCATCAAAATTGATCATCGTATAGTCTTGTTGCTGTGTATAATGTTCTCCTGGTTCTGCTGACTTCACTCAGCATCAGTTCATGCAAGTCTCTCCAAGCCTCTCTGAAATCCTCCTGTTGGTCGTTTCTTACAGAACAATAATATTCCATAACAGTCATATACCATAATTTATTCAGCCATTCTCCAATTGATGGGCATCCTTTCAATTTCCAGTTTCTTGCCACTACAGAAAGGGCTGCCACAAACATTTTTGCACATGTGGGTCCCTTTCCCTCCTTTAAAATCTCTTTGGGATATAGGCCCAGTAGAAACACTGCTGGGTCAAATGATATGCACAGTTTGATAACTTTTTGAGCATAGCTCCAAATTGCTCTCCAGAATGGTTGGATCCGTTCACAGTTCCACCAACAATGTATCAGTGTCCCAGTTTTCCCACATCCCCTCCAACAGTTATCATTATCATTTCCTGTCATTTTAGCCAATCTGACAGGTGTGTAGTGGTATCTCAGAGTTGTCTTAATTTGCATTTCTCTGATCAATAGTGACTTGGAGCACCTTTTAATGTGACCAGAAATAGTTTCAATTTCTTTGTCTGAAAAGTGTCTGTTCATATCTTTTGACCATTTATCCATTGGAGAATGGCTTGAATTCTTATATATTTGAGTCAATTCTCTATATATTTTAGAAATGAGGCCTTTATCAGAACCTTTGGATGTGAAAATATTTTCCCAGTTTACTGCTACCCTTCTAATCTTGTCTGCATTCATTTTGTTTGTACAAAAACTTTTCAACTTGATATAGTCAAACTTATCTATTTTGTGATTAATGATGACCTCTAGTTCTTCTTTGGTCACAAATTCCTTCCCCCTCCACAGGTCTGAGAGGTAAACCATCCTACATTGTTCTAATTTGTTTATAATATCATTCTTTATGCCTAGATCATGAATCCATTTTGACCTTATCTTGGTATATGGTGTTAGGTGTGGGTCAATGCCTAATTTCTTCCATACTAGTTTCCAATTATCCCAGCAGTTTTTGTCAAATAGTGAGTTTTTATCCCAAAAATTGGGGTCTTTGGGTTTATCAAACACTAGATTACTATTGTCATTGAGTATTTTGTCCTGTGAACCTAACCTATTCCACTGATCCACTACTCTATTTCTTATCCAGTACCAAATGGTTTTGGTGACCACTGCTTTATAATATAGTTTTAGATCTGGTGCAGCTAGGCCACCCTCATTTGCATTTTTTTCATTAATTCCCTTGAAATTCTTGACCTTTTGTTTTTCCAGATGAATTTTGTTGTTATTTTTTCTAGGTCAGTTAAATAATCTCTTGGGAGTTTGATTGGTATAGCACTAAATAGATAGATTAGTTTAGGTAGTATTGCCATCTTTATTATATTCGCTCAACCTATCCAAGAGCACTTGATGTTTTTCCAATTGTTTAGATCTGACTTTATTTGTGTGGAGAGTGTTTTGTAGTTTTGCTCATATAGATCCTAACTTTCCCTTGGCAGATATATTCCCAAATATTTTATACTATCGATAGTTATTTTGAATGGAATTTCTCTTTGTATCTCTTGCTGTTGCATTTTGTTGGTGATGTATAAAAATGCTGATGATTTATGTGGATTTATTTTGTATCCTGCAACTTTGCTAAAGTTGTGGATTAATTCTAATTGTTTTTAAGTTGATTCTCTAGGGTTCTCTAAGTAGACCATCATATCTGCAAAGAGTGATAATTTGGTTTCCTCATGACCTACTCTAATTTCTTTAATCTCTTTTTCTTGTCTTATTGCCAAGGCTAGCATTTCTAATACAATATTGAATAGTAATGGTGATAGTGGGCATCCTTGTTTCACCCCTGATCTTATTGGGAATGGTTCCAGTTTATCACCATTACATATGATGCTAGCTGATGGTTTTAAATAGATGCTACCTACTATTTTAAGGAAAAGTCCATTAATTCCTATACTCTCTAATGTTTTTAATAGGAATGGATGTTGGATTTTATCAAATGCTTTTTCTGCATCTATTGAGATTATCATATATTTTTTGTTAATTTGGTTATTAATATAGTCCATTATGTTAATAGTTTTCCTAATATTGAACCATCCCTGCATTCCTGGTATAAATCCTACATGGTCATGGTGTATTATTCTGGGAATGATTTTCTGTAATCTCTTTGCTAATATTTTATTTAAGATTTTTGGATCAATATTCATTAAGGAGATTGGTCTATAATTTTCTTTCTCTGTTTTTGTTTTACCTGGTTTAGGTATCAGTACCATGTCTGTATCATAAAAGGAGTTTGGTAGGAGTCCTTCATTCCCTATTTTTTCAAATAGTTTATATAATATTGGAGTTAACTGTTCTTTAAATGTTTGGTAGAATTCACATGTAAATCCATCTGGTCCTGGGGATTTTTTCTTAGGGAGTTGATTAATGACTTGTTCTATTTCTTTCTAAAATGGGACTATTTAAGTAATTTATTTCTGTTAATCTGGGGCAATCTATATGTTTGTAGATATCCCTCCATTTCACTTAGGTTATCAAATTTATTGGCATACAGTTGGGCAAAGTAACTCCTGATTATTGCTCTAATTTCCTCTTCATTGGTGAAAAGTTTTCCCTTTTCATTTTTGAGACTAACAATTTTATTTTCCTCTTTCCTTTTTCTAATTAAATTAACTAGAGGTTTATCTATTTTGTTGGTTTTTTCATAAAACCAACTTTTAGTTTTATTTATTAATTCAATAGTTTTTTTACTTTCAATTTTACTAATCTCTCCTTTTATTTTTAGGATTTCAAGTTTGGTATTTGATTGGGGGGTTTTAATTTGTTCTTTCTCTAGATTTTTTAGTTGCAAGCCCAATTCATTGATTTTCTCTTTTTCTATTTTATGCAAATAAGCATCTAGAGATATAAAATTTCCCCTTATTACCGCTTTGGCTGTATCCCACAAATTTTGATATGTTGTCTCATTATTGTCATTCTCTTGAATGAAATTTGTAATTGTGTCTGTAATTTGCTGTTTCACCCATTCATTCTTTAGGATAAAATTATTTAGTTTCCAATTGCTTTTTGGTCTATTTTCTCCTGGCCTTATATTGCATGTGATTTTTATTCCGTCATGATCTGAAAAAAATGCATTTATTATTTCTGCCTTTCTGCATTTGATTTTGAGGTTTTTGTGTCCTAACACATGGTCAATTTTTGTATAAGTTCCATGGACTGCTGAGAAAAAAGTAAACTCCTTTCTGTCTCCATTTAATTTCCTCCAAAGATCTATCATACCTAACTTTCCTAACATTTTGTTTACCTCCTTAACTTCTTTCTTATTTATTTTATGGTTTGATTTATCAAGTTCTGAGAGAGGGAGGTTGAGATCCCCCACTATTATAGTTTTGCTGTCTATTTCTTCTTGCATCTCTCTGAACTTTTCCTCTAGGAATTTCCATGTTATACCGCTTGGTGCATATATGTTTAGTATTGATATTGCTTCTTTATCTATGGTACCCTTTAGGAAGATATAATTTCCTTCTTTGTCTCTTTTAATTAAGTCTATCTTTGCTTTTACTTGGTCTGAGATCAGGATTGCTACCCCTGCTTTTTTTTTGTTCATCTGAAGCATAATAGATTCTGCTCCAGCCTTTTACCTTCACCCTGTATGTATCTCTATGTTTTAGATGTGTTTCTTGTATACAACATATTGTTGGATTCTGGTTTTTAATCCAGTCTGCTATCTGCTTCCACTTTAAGGGAGAGTTCATTCCATTCACATTCACAGTTAAAATAACTAATTCTGTATTTCCTGCCATCTTATTTACCCTAGCTTATGCTTTTCTCTTTCTTATCCCCTTTCCCTCCTCCCTACTATTTTGCTTTTGATAACCACTTCCCTCAAACAATCCTTCCCCTTTAGAGCCCCACCCACCCCTTTTTTCCCCCTTTCCCTCCTGTTTCCTTATAAGTACGTCTATTATTCCCTCTGAGCCAAATCTGATGAGATGGAGATTAACCAAATTCTCATTCCCCTCCCTTTTTTCCCCTCAATCATTATAGGTTTTCTTTGCCTCTACATGTGATGTAATTTCCCTTATTTTACCTCCTTTTCCTCTTCTTCCAGTGTTATCCCTTTTCTACCTCTAATTTCTTTTTCAGTTTATCATATCATAATAATCATAAAATCATAATAATCATATCATAATCATAATGTAATAATAGATTCATAAAATCAACCCTCATTCTGTAAGTATCTATAACATAAATATAGTTCTCAAGAGTTTTGGTTTTTTTCTTGTTACCTTTTTATGTTTGTTTTGTGTTCTGTGTTTGTAGATCAAATTTTTTGTTCAGTTCTGGTCTTTTCAGTAGAAATAGGTGAAATTCTCCTATATCATTGAATGACCATCTTCTTCCCTGGAAGATAATGCTCATTCTAGCTGGGTAACTTATTCTTGGCTGTAATCCAAGTTCCTTTGCCCTTCGGAATATTTGATTCCAGGCCCTTCGATCCTTCAAAGTAGAAGCTGCTAGGTCCTGTGTGATCCTAATTGTGGCTCCCCGATATTTAAATTGTTTCTTTCTGGCTTCTCGTAATATCTTTTCCTTGGTATGATAGTTCTGGAATTTAGCCACGATATTTCTGGGGGAATTAATTTTTGGGTTTCTTTCAGGAGGTGATCGGTGGATTATTTCAAGGAGTATTTTGCCTTCTGGGTCTAAAATATCAGGGCAATTTTCTTTTATGATTTCCTGGAAGCTAGTGTCTAGGTTTTTTTCATCATGGCTTTCAGGAAGCCCTATAATCCTTAGATTGTCTCTCCTAGATCTATTTTCCAGGTCAGTTGTTTTTCCTAGGAGATATTTCATGTTTTTCTCTATCTTTTCACTTTTTTGTTTTTGTTTGACTGATTCTTGAAGTCTTGATGAGTCATTCATTTCCAATTGTTCGATTCTAATTTTTAATGTCATATTTTCTTCAGTTACTGTTTTTGGTTCCTTTTGCAATTGACCAATTACATTTTTTTGTTCATTGCATTCTTTTTCCATTTTTTCTATTTTATTTTGCAGTGATCTCATTTTGTTTCCCCATGTTTCTTCTAACTCTCTTTTAAGACTTTTTATGCAATCTTCAAAGAAAGCCTTGTGACATGGAGACCAGTTTATGTCTCTCTATGGGGCTTTTTCTGGAGTTACTTTACCTTTAGGGGCCTCAGGATTTGAGGTCTGTTCTTCCCTCTCTCCATAAAAGTTGTCTATGGTGAGAGCTCTTTTTGGTTTTTTATTCATTTTTTTTTAAAGGTGTGAGGTCTGTTTAGGGCAAAGGTGGGACAGCTGCTTTAATTTGCCCTGGGGCAGTTCTGCTGATTGAGTTATTTCAGGAACTGGGCAGCTCCTCTGATTGAATTATGTCAGGTGCTGGGCAGTTCTGCTGATTGAATTATTTCAGGTACTGGGCAGCTCCGCTGATTGAATTATTTCTGGTGCTGATCAGTCCTGCTGATTGATTGATTGCCCTAGGGTGTTGTGTAATGGCAGCTAGATTCAATGCTCATCAGGGGTTCAGTGGTTCACAATCTACCCCCCACAAAAGGCAGACCCTCCAAACCACCTGCCCACAATCAGGACAGATTGGTCCAAGAGGCCCGTAGAAGACTCCCAGGTGTGTGAAAAGCACAACACTCCCACTCCTGTTCTGACTCGTTTCAGCTCCCTGCTCCAGCTCCCTGCCCCGGTCTCCCTGCGCTGCAGTCTGGATTCAGACCACCCCCCCCCTGCCCAATTAAAACAGACCTGTTTTGAGGTTCTTCCAGAGTATCTTCTTCTAGAATCATGTTGTCCTCCAGATATTGTGGATTTTTTTGCTTCAAAATCAGTCTAGAGGCTTCATATATTTTTGGTTTGAGGGAAAGTTAGAGGAGGTTACAGAGACTCCTGTCTGATCTCCACCACCATGGCTCCACCCCCGGAAGTGATCCTATATTGGCAATTCTAATCCTTGTACATTTGTTATTTGTTTTTATTATTGCTTGATGAAGTTTAATGTATGCTTTTATCAAAAGAAATTATGCATATTTTAAACCTGCTTTTCCTATGCTTTATAAAACATCTATCAATCTTCTTTTTTGGTACAGAAGTGTAATATTTTTATTGCTGTTAAGATAGTGGACCTGTGTTTTACTAATATTGTGTGGGTTTTTCTTTGGATACTTTCCAAATGTATTGTGATCCATTTTATAATTCCCAAAATGTAATACCTTAAGACTGATTGTATATAAGTGCTATATGTTTTAAAATATGTTCTGCAGATTGAGATTGATTTACATATGTTCTTCTCATTGAGCTTTGATTACAGGACATCACAAAATTGCTGAACACATTCAATCACAGATTTCTCCTAGATGATATTATCTTTGATGTGTCTTTCCTGGAAGAGATTAATGTATATGCAAATATCATCTTTGCCCACTATTTTAATTTGACTTTTGGATTTAAGCTTAAAATTCTCTCTCCCTATCTTTTCTTGTAGACAACATATTGTGGGATTCTGGTTTTTAATCCAGTCTGATATCCGCTTCCGCTTTATGGGAGAGTTCATCCCATTCACATTCACAGATAGAATAACTAATTCTTTATTTCCTGCCATCTTATTTACCCAAGTTATGTTTTCCCCTTTCCTTTCCCCTTTCTCCCTTCCCACCTCAGTACTTTGCTTTTGATGACCCTCTCCCCCAAACAATACTCCACCCTTTAGATCCCTTCCCCCTGTTTTTACTTCTTTCCCTGATTCTTCTATTTTCCCTTCTATTAGTTTATCCCTTTCTTTTCCTCCTTTCCCTCCCCCTTCCCTCTAGCAACAGACAAGTTTCTATGTGAAATCAAGTGTCTGATATACACTTTTAGAGCCCAACCTGATGAGAGTAAGATTTACCCAATGCTCAACTCCCTCCCCTCTTTCTCTCAATTATATTAGGTTTTCTTTGCCTCTTCAAGAGATTTTACCTTGTTTTTACCTCCTTATTTTTTTTTAGATCTTATTTTTACCACTTTTTCCCTCTTTTCCCCAGTATGACAACCTTTTCCCCTCTAGTTCTCTTTTTCATATTATCAAAGTAATATCTAGTTAATTGTACCCCAAACTTTAAGCATCCCCCTAGTAGAAATAAAGTTCTCAAGAGTCCTTTCCTTTTCACCTTTTTATGCATCTCTTGAGTTCTGTGTTTGGATGTCAGATTTCTTGTTCAGATCTGGTCTTTTCATTAGAAATAGGTGAAATTCACCTATATCATTGAATGACCATCTTCTTCCCTGGAGGATAATGCTCATTCTAGCTGGATAGGATATTCTTGGCTGTAATCCTAGTTCCTTTGCCCTTCGGGATATCTGGTTCCAGGCCCTTCCATCCTTCAATGTGGAGGCTGACAGATCCTGTGTGATTCTAATTATTGCTCCTCAATATTTGAATTGTTTCTTTCTAGCTGCTAGCAGAATCTTTTCCTTGGTGCTATAGTCCTGAAATTTAGCCATGATATTCCTTGGGGTTTTAATTTTGGGGTCTCTTTCAGGAGGTGATTGGTGAATTCTTTCAATGGTGATTTTGCCCTTTGATTCTACAATCTCAGGGCAGTTTTCTTTCAGGATTTCCTGGAAGATAGTGTTTAGATTCTTTTTTTCATCATGGCTTTCAGGAAGTCCAATAATCCTTAGATTGTCTCTCCTAGATCTATTTTCCAAGTCAGTTGTTTTCCCTAGGAGATATTTCATATTTTCTTCTAATTTTTAATTTTTTTGTTTTTGTTTGACTGATTCTTGAAGTCTTATTGAGTCATTCACTTGCATTTGTTCAATTCTTATTTTTAAAGTGTTGTTTTCTTCAGTTACCTTTTTAAGCTCCACTTGTAACTGGCCAATTGAATTTTTTTGTTCATTGCACTCTTTTTCCACTTCACTAATTTTATTTTTCAATAGATTGGTGTCTTTTTCATATCTCTTTTGCAGGGCATCATATCCTTCTTGCAAGATACTGTATCCTTCTTGCACTAATTTCAATTTATTTTCCCATTTATCCTCCAGTTCTTTTATTAGGTTCTTTAAGCAATCTTCCAGAAAGGCCTTTTGAAACGGGGACCAGTGATGGTCCTTGCTGATTCCCTCTGGAGTTATGTCTAAAGGAACCTCTGGCTCTGGGGTCTTCTCCTCTTTCTCTTTGTAAAAGCTGTCTATGGTGAGAGCTCTCTTTTGCCTCTTCATTTTTTTTTTTTTTAGACAGCGTGAATATCTCTTTAAGGTAGGGGAAAAAAAAAAACGGAGTCTGAAACAGCCGGCTGAAGATTTTGCCCTGAGGTGCTTCAGCGAATTAATTTAAGGTGCTGGGCTGGTGGTGGCTAGGACTAAGTCCGAATTACTCCTTAAACAAGGCAAGTCTGTCAGAACACCTGCCCCCAATCAGGGCAGAGTGTCCCGAGTGCCTCAGATAAACTCCACGTGTTTGGAATTTGGAGTTTTTTGCCAGTCTGAGCTGAGCTGAGCTGAGTCCCACCCTCACTTCCGGCCTCCACCAGAGTTCTCTGACACCGGAGTCCTCTGTTTATCCCTCTGTCAGAGCTAGACAAACCTGATGTGAAGTTTTTCAGAGATCTGCAAGCAGTATCCAAATATTTCCTGATTCGTTGACTTGAAGATCAGTTCAGAGGCTTATTTTATTGTTGATTTGAGAGAAGTTCGGGAAGAGGACGCAAAGAGTCACCTTTTCACTCCGCCATCTTGGCTCTGCCCCCTCTCCCTATCTTTTCTTGTCATACAATAAGAATTTAACATTTAACAAATGACATTTTGATATCGTTAGAAGAAGATTCCATTAGTTGGAAGTTGTTTAATACAGTTCTTGCAATGGAGACATATAATCTTCATGCCATCCAAGTACAGCAAAGGATTAACAAAATATTTGGTTCAACTCCCTTTCTAACTTGGAGACTATACTTAATTCTATTTAGAAGAAATAATGATTTAAGGTTAGGTAAAACCATAATGGGCTTAAACTCTCCCTGAAAAATGCCATTTTAAAAATTAATTACTCTTGACATTATTGTATTGGTGGCAAATTTCACAAATTAAAAATATTCCATATGAACATGAAATACTCTGTTGTTCTAACTATACTTGGGTCCATTTTATTTGTGGTACATGAATAAGAAATGAATGGAGGGGGTAACTAGGGGGCGCAGTGGATAGAGCACCAGCCTTGAAGTCAGGAGGATCTGAGTTCAAATCTGACCTCAGACACTTAATGCTTCCTAGCTATGTGACCCTGGGCAAGTCACTTAATCCCAATTTTCTTATCAAAAAAAAAAAAAAAAAAAGAAGATGAATGTGGAATGAAGTCATAATCTTTATCATTACTACTATCCTCTCATATTTTCTGATGGTAGTTCTGGCAGAAATGATTTGAGGACAAGTTGCTATTTTGATATTATTATTTTTATTTAATATTATTTAGATTACTACACAAGTGAATAAAATGATTTTTTTTGGTAACTGAATAAAAGTATTGGGTATGATCTCATCTATTATAGGGTTATTAAAAGCACTCAGCACAATACTATTAGCAGTCAGGATGACAATGATAGTATGTACTTTGGTTCCCACATGTTTTCTGTTCTGCTTGGTCTCTGTATTTTGAAAAGCTTCTGTTCTGCTTGGTCTCTGTATTTTGAAACCTTTTTTTGTAACTATTACTATTACATAAATGTTCTTTTCAACTTTGTGATAAAATTCTGATAGAAATATTCCAGGGACAACTCATTTTCCCACTATTATTCTTTTATATTTAATGTTCTGTGTACAAACTGCTTATTATAACTGAATCAAAGTACCAGAATGTAAATTTATCTTCTCTGAAAGCATACTTGGTACAATTCTAGTAGCAGAGAGGATGATGGGGATATGGTTGCCTAGGTGGCACAGTAAATAAAACATTGGACTGGAGTTAGAAAAACCTGAGTTCAAACCCTGCCTAAGATACTTACTAGCTATGTAACCCTGGGCAAATCATTTAACCTCTCACAGGCCTTGGTTTCCTCATGTAAAAAATGAGGATAATAACAGCACCTATCTCTTAGGATGTTGTAAAAATTAAATGAAATAACATGCAAAATGTACCATAAACCTTAAAATTCAATGTAAATACTAGTTATTTTAGGCATCTTATACCATTTCCAATGCATTTTGATTTCCTCACTTTATCTGTATTTTGAAAGGTTGGAAGAAAGAAAAACAATAATTCTTTACTAAAATCACACTTACCTGATTTCTTATTTATTTGTTTTACTTTTTATGTTTTATATGCTGATCAGAGTCTGATTCAATGAACAAAGATGTTTCCTGAGTTAGAAAAAAAATTAATAGCCTATTTGATCTATTTTATGCTGAAAAGGAATTAGATCTGTTGCAAAGGGCAGAACTTAGACCAAGAGGTAGAAGTTTACAGTTGTTGCTATATGGGATTTCTTTAAGGAAAAACCTCTCTACAAATCAGAACTGTCCAACAGTGGAATGTACTTAACTTAAAATTAAGTTCCTCATCACTAGAGCTATTTAAGAGGAAGATGGATAACCACTTGTCAGAGATTATTATTATAATTATATTTACATATTATTATAATAATTGTACTGGATGCCTTGTGTAAGTCCCTTCCAGTTTTAAGATTCTGTGGTTCTATTTCCTGCTTCCTTTCTTCTTTCTCTTTCTCAAACAATGTTGTCTAAAATAGGGGCACCTTGAAGGCCTTGGTTTGACCCCAAAAAGGTCAACCAATGTAAGTGTGGTAAGGTGGGTCATATCTCATCCATCTCATGATAGTTAATCACTGCGATTATCTCAAATATAACTTTATAATTCCCTTCATCCATTATCGCCAATACTATCCCATTTGGATACCTCTTGCTGTTGGTCTATTGTGGTTATGCAAACTTCCAAACTTTCTCCTCCTTAATCAATCATCAGCACATCAGGGTAGTTATTCTGTGACAGGGACATCAACATCAGCAACTAGCAGATAAAATCTCTACCATCATTATCCACACACTCTGACCTCAGCATATCCATATCTCACCCCAGATTATAACATCACTATGGCAGGTTCTTCTCAGGAGGGCAGGCTTTGTGCTCCAATTCAGTGTCTGATGAGCAAAAGTTTCACTTTTCCTTTTCATTTTTCATGAGACAGAGTGAGTCACATAAGATAAATAGGTATCAATGGATTGCAAATTGCACCACAGCTCACATTATATTATTTTCTCCTACATTATATACATAATTTTACATTATAGTCATCCTCTTTCCAAACTTCTCTATTTCTTTCAAAGGGATTATCATTCTTCTAGTCACCTAGATTCAAAAACTTTTAAAATCATCAATTTTTTTACTCTTACTCATTATATTTGTTAATATCAATTGCCAAATTCTGATATTTCTAATTATCACCAAAATATCTCTCACGTCTAAACCATTTTTTCCTCCTTACAGTCAATATTCTAGTTCAGACCCTTATTACCTCTCATCTTGATTACTATAATACCCTTCTAGGTTGGGACACTGATGCATTGTTGGTGGAACTGTGAACAGATCCAGCCATCCTGGAGAGCAATTTGGAGCTATGCTCAAAAAGTTATCAAACTGTGCATACCCTTTGACCCAGTAGCATTTCTATTGGGCTTATATCCCAAAGAAATTGTAAAGAAAGGAAAGGGCCCCACATGTGCAAGAATGTTTGTGGCAGCCCTTTTTGTAGTGGCTAGAAACTGGAAATTGAACAGATGCCCTTCAATTGGAGAATGGCTGAACAAATTGAATGTTATATGGTATATGAATGTTATGGAATATTATTGTTCTATAAGAAACGACCAGCAGGACGATTTCAGAGAGGCCTGGAGAGACTTGCATGAATTGATGCTGAGTGAAATGAGCAGAACCAGGAGATCAATGTATATGGCAACAACAATACTATGTGATGATCAGTTCTGATGGATATAGCTCTCTTCAACAATGAAATGTTTCAAACCAGTTCCAGTTGCTCAGTGAAGAAAGCCATATATACCCAGAGAGAGGGATGTGAAATGTGGACCTCAACATAACATTTTCATACTCTTTATCGATGTTTGCTTGCATTGTATTTCCTTTCTCTGATTTTTTCTTTCTTGTAGATACGATTTTTCTTGCACAACAATGATAAGTGTGGAAATATGTATTCATATATTCGATTTGTCAAGTATTTTAACATAATTAATATGTAGTGGATATCCTGCCATCTAGGGGAAGGGTGGGGAGTAGGGGGGGAAAATTTGTAACAGAAAGCTTTGTAAAGATTAATGTTGAAGAATTACCCATACATATGTTTTGCAAATAAAAAGTTTTAATAAAACTATAATACCTTTTTAAGTGATTTTGATGCAGACTTACTAGCTGTGTGATCCTGGGCAAGTTATTTAATTGTTTGCCTCAGTTTCCTCATCTGTGAAATGAATTGGAAAAAGAAATGGCAAACCGCTCCAGTATCTTTGCCAAGAAAACCTCAAATCAGGTCATGAAAAGTAGGACATGAGTGAATAACAACAACAGAATCTTCCTTATGCAAAGATCTGATATATTACTTCTTGGCTCAGAAATCTTTAGGGCTTTTCTATTAACCACCAAACTCCCCTTCTTGGCATTCAAGGTTCCATAAATCTGGTATTACCATTAATTTCCAGTCTTTTCTTATGCAACTCTCCATTTATTTTCAAATACAAAATGGATTACTCAGTGGCTTTACAGCCACTCCTCAATTTCCAGTGCTCTCTGGATGCTTTGATGTACTTGATTCTCTATGCCTAGAATGTCTTCTTTCTCTCATTTCGCCTGCTGAATTCCTACCCAGCTTATAAAGCCCAATTCAAATGCCACCTGCTCCAAGAAGTCTTACCTTATCTCATCAGTGAAAAATCAGTCTTCTTCCAATTTCACATAGTACTTTGTTTTGCAACTATCTAATGCATTTATCATGTATTATTGTGTGTTTGTGCTTGCTTCTTATCTCTCTACTAGGTACATGAAGGCAGGTATCATCTTAACTAAACTCTGGATTTCTTTCAGTGATTGATAAAGTACTCTGCACAAAGTAGATTCTCAGTAGATGGTGAATAAATAAACAAAAGCTGAAACAATCCAAACACTGGCTTACCCTGAATAGAGGTCATAATCCTAAAATGAAATCTTTCTGAAAGGAAAAAAGTACCTTATTATAAGTTAAGCTAAGGGTTCAAACAATCCATATTAAAGGAAAAGTATGGCCTATATTTGGATCAATATGATGCATATTTTCCACTTGAAGTAGCCTTGGGGTTTCTGAATAAGGTGGCTTACACAGTGAGACAGCTCTTGAAATGATGTTTAGCAATTACATTATAGCCTTCCAACAGATAATAAAGAATCCATGTCTTGAATAATTTAGAAATTTCCAGCAGTAGGAAGGGCAATAGGAAAGGAAATCATGATCTCTGTTGCAGAAAAGAACCAATAATCTCAGAGCTGCTTTGTTTCCAACAGAAAATAGAAATGTTACCTTTCAAAAGCAGCAAAGCTTTACAGAACAACTTCCTAGCCCAATTCATTCTCTGTTCTTCTGAAGGGATTACTAGAAAATGGATGCAAAAATACTTTGAAAGGTATAATGTGAAGATAAAAGAAGAGGTGGTTGAGTGAAAAGTGTCCTAGACCTGGAGTTAGAAAAATCTAAGGATTCGAGTCCTGATTCCAAACCAGGAGGGAAGCAGTTGTGGTACAGTGGCAAGAGCACCAGATTTAGAGTCAGAGGATGTAGGTTTGAATCTGAGCTTCTCTATATATTGAGGATATGATCTGGGCAAATCTCTTTACCTCTGTAGACCTCCAATTTCATCATCTGTAAAAACAAGAGGATTCATCTCTAAGGTCTTTTTCAGTTCTAAATAATGTAGTGTGACCTGACAAAAAGGTTTTTTTTCCCCATAAGTCTCATTTCCTTATTTATAAAATAAGTAGACTAAACCTCTCAAGTTATTACAATAGAGGTTTTACAGAGAATAGAGGGCAAGAGAAAGAAAAAAGTGGTAAGGAGAACAAAATGCTAGGAGGGAAAGAGGTACAGAAAGAGGAGTTGAAGATGATAGAAAGAGGGAGGGAAAGGGGAAAAGGGAAAGTTGGGGACATAAAGATATGGGAAAGATTGAGAGGAGTGTGTAAAGGTGGAGAAAATATTTTGGTTAATAAAGGTTAATGAAAATAGTGCTCAAATATGAAAAAATGTTTGTGGCAGTCCTTTTTGTAGTGGCAAGAAACTGGAAATTGAATGGATGCCCATCAATTGGAGAATGGCTGAATAAATTATGGTATATGAATGTTATAGAATATTATTGTTCTGTAAGAAATGACCAGCACATGAAAAGGTGCTCCAAGTCACTATTGATCAGAGAAATGCAAATTAAGACAACTCTGAGATACCACTACACACCTGTCAGATTGGCTAAAATGACAGGAAATGATAATGATAGCTGTTGGAGGGGATGTGGGAAAACTGGGACACTGATACATTGTTGGTGGAACTGTGAACGGATCCAACCATTCTGGAGAGCAATTTGGAGCTATGCTCAAAGAGTTATCAAACAGTGCATACCCTTTGACCCAGCAGTGTTTCTACTGGGCCTATATCCCAAAGAGATTTTTAAGGAGGGAAAGGGACCCACATGTGCAAAAATGTTTGTGGCAGCCCTTTTTGTAGTGGCAAGAAACTGGAAATTGAAAAGATGCCCATCAATTGGAGAATGGCTGAATAAATTATGGTATATGAATGTTATGGAATATTATTGTTCTGTAAGAAATGACCAACAGGAGGATTTCAGAGAGTATTGGAGAGACTTGCATGAACTGATGCTGAGTGAAATCAGCAGAACCAGGAGAACATTATACACAGCAACAAGACTATATGATGATCAATTTTGATGGACATGGTTCTCTTCAACAATGATGTGATTCAAACCAGTTGTGCTGCGATGAAAATAGTCATATACATCCAGAGAGAGGCCTGTGGGAACTGAGAGTGAACCACAACACAGCATTTTAACACTTTCTGTGAATATTGCCATGCATTCTGTTTTCCTTCTTAGGTTGTTTTTTTTTCTTCTTCTCTTTCTAGATCTGATGTTTCTTGTGCAGTAGGATAACTGTATAGATATGTATACATGTATTGTATTTGTCATATAATTTATCCTATCTAGAATGTATTAGATTACCTGTCATCTAGGGGTGGGGGGCGGGGGGAGGGAAAGGAAAAGCTTGGGAAAAAAAAGTTTTTTTTTTTTTTGCAAAGGTCAATGTTGAAAGGTCACTCATATGTTTTGCAAATAAAAAGCTTTATTAAAAAAAAAAATGACCAGCAGGATGATTTTAGAGAGGCTTGGAGAGACTTACATGAACTGAAGCTAAGTGAAATGAGTAGAACCAGGAGATCATTCATTATTCACGGCAACAAAAAAATTATATGATGATCAATTCTGATGGTCATGGCTCTCTTCAACAATGAGTTGATTCAAACCAGTTCCTTGTTCAGTGATAAAGAAAGCCATATATACCCAGGGAGAGGCCTGTAGGAACTGAGTGTGGTTCATAACACAGCATTTTCACTCTATTTTGTTTTGCTTCTCTCTCTCTCTCTCTCTCTCTCTCTCTCTCTCTCTCTCTCTTTCTCTCACTGGTAGGATTTGATTTTTCTTGTGCAGAATGATAATTGTATAAATATGTATGCATATATTGGATTTAACATATTTTTACCATATTTAATATATATATAAGTAATATATATTACTTGCCATCTAGGGGAGGGCATGGGGAAAAAAGGGAGGAAATTGGAACACAATGTTTTGCAGGAGCTAATGCTGAAGAATTGTCCATGTATATGTTTTTTTTATTTTTTAATTGTTTAAATTTAAATTTTATTTTCTGTTTATATGTGTACATTCATCTTTTTTAAAACACATTTTCTTTTTTTAATTAAAGCTTTTTATTTGTAAAACATATATATGGGTAGTTCTTCAACATTGACCCTTACAAAGCTTTCCGTTACAAATTTTTCCCCCCTAATCCCCTCCCTTCCCCTAGATGGCAGGAAGTCCACTACATATTAATTATATTAAAATATTTGACAAGTCGAATATATGTATACATGTTTCCATACTTATCTTGCTGTGCAAAAACAATCGTATCTACATGAACAAAAAATATCTGAAAAAGGAAACTCAATGCAAGCAAACATCGATAGAGAGCATGAAAATGTTATGTTGTGGTCCACATTTCACATCCCTCTCTCTGGGTGTATATGGCTTTCTTTACTGAACAATTGGAACTGGTTTGAAACATTTCATTGTTGAAGAGAGCCATGTCCATCAGAATTGATCATCATATAGTCTTGTTGTTGCCATGTATAATGATCTCCTGGTTCTGCTTATTTCATTCAGCATCAGTTCATGCAAGTCTCTCCAGGCCTCTCTGAAATCGTCCTGCTGGTCATTTCTTATAGAACAATAATATTCCATAATATTCATATACCATAATTTATTCAGCCACTCTCCAATGGATGGGCATCCATTCAATTTCCAGTTTCTAGCCACTACAAAAAGGGAGCCACAAACATTCTTGCACATGTGGGGCCCTTTCCTTCCTTCAAGATCTCGTTGGGATATAGGCCCAGTAGAAACACTGCTGGGTCAAAGGGTATGCACAGCCCGACAGTTTTTTGAGCATAGTTCCATATTGCTCTCCAGAATGGTTGGATCCATTCACAGTTCCACCAACAATGTATCAGTGTCCCAGTTCTCCCACATCCCTGCCAACATTCGTCCTTATCTTTTCCTGTTATTTTAGCCAATCTGACAGGTGTGTAGTGGTACCTCAGAGTTGTCTTAATTTGCATTTCTCTGATCAATAGTGATTTGGAGCACCTTTTCATATGACTAGAAATGGTTTTAATTTCATCATCTGAAAATTGTCTGTTCATATCCTTTGACCATTTATCTACTGGAGAGTGGCTTGAATTCTTATAAATATGAGACAATTCCCTATAAATTTTAGAGATGAGGCCTTCCATGTATATGTTTTAAGAAATAAAAAGCTTTAATAAAAAAATGGTGCTCAATTATCTGTGCTTTTGTATTCAATTATTAGAGCAATTAGTTCCTTATTCCAAGAAACCACTTAGAAATCATCATTTTTCCACTCCTTAGAACCGTCACCACAGGAAAACTAAAAGGAACTGTTTGTACAAATAAAAGATGTAAGGAAAGATCACAGCATCATATATTTAACACTGGAAAAGACTTCAGATGACTAGTTCAACCTCCTCATTTTGCAGATGAGAAAACTAAAGTCCAGAGAAGTTAAATGACTTGCCTAAGATTGCATAATTTATTAATAGTAGAACTGGATTTAAATTCAGATCTCATGATTCCAAATTCTCTATATATTCTCTATATCATTCTCTATATATTGTTTGAAACCTTGGATTAATTTGGAGCTTATTTTTAAGATTCTATTTTTTGGTACAGTCATCTTGGACCAGATTCTCTCAAATACACAGCATATGTACATATGTACATAATACATATGTAACATGTATATATATAGATACAATATAAATGTATACTTGTACACACATATGTATGTTCTTGTAGGCCTCTGGCACCAAAGGAAAGGGAAATGTGGAGGGTTGAGATAGACAACCAGGGAATTTATCTCATT
Source organism: Myrmecobius fasciatus (assembly GCA_023553655.1). Lineage (NCBI taxonomy): Eukaryota > Metazoa > Chordata > Mammalia > Dasyuromorphia > Myrmecobiidae > Myrmecobius > Myrmecobius fasciatus. The sequence goes on from JAJPUD010009037.1 coordinate 29,918, forward strand.
TCTCACTCTGCTGACCCCTTGTATTTTATGATGTACAGAAACATTCTGAAAGATGAAATCAGCTCTGAAAGTCACAACTTTTCAGCACCCCTTCCTTCTCGATTCTCTTCCTCCTTACTTCTGGTTGCAAAGGTGGGGAAGGGTTAGGTATATGGGAGTATCTCCTTAATCCTTTAACATTTAAGGAAGGCATGTAGGGAATTTCCCCCTCATTTTCCACCATGCTGATCTGGATTTCATGATCTCCAGAAGCTTATCATTCTGCAAGACAGAATTCATTTTGAAACACACTTCCTGAGATAATTTCCTGTTCTGGTTATAGGACTTCATCATACCTCTCCACTGGGTAACCATCTTCCAAACCTACCTCTCACTTTTCTGCCTCCCCCCATTAGTCAAGGAACTCCTGGAAGGTAGGGGTTACTTTATATCTGTCTTTGTAAACTTAATGCTTAGCACAGTGCCTGGCCCAGAGTAGGCACTTAAGAAATGTTTATTGCCTATGGCCTGTTTATAAAAGTAAAACACCTTTTATTCATCCAACCATCTAAATTTGCTTCATGTGCAAAGAGAAGACAACAAGTAATGACCTACCTCGGTCACTGAAGTCATCCACCAGCACAATCTCAGCCACCAGCTGTGGTGGAGAACGGTTCAGTACACTATGGACGGTGCGCAAGAGAGAGGACCAACCTTCATTGTGGAATGGGATGATAATGCTGGTATTGGGGAGCTTCTCTAGGTACAGTTTACTGTTGCAGCTACATGGAAAGGAGGAAAAAGGGTGGGGGAGGGAGAACAGACAAAGCTCAGTTCCAGTTCAAAAAATGCTAAATGACGGATCTGACAATAGGTCTCCTAAACTGTGAATTCCCCAAGGGCAAGAGGTTTTTTTATATTTATATTTATATTCTCCCAGAATACAGCATAAGATCTTTCCTATCAGGTACTTAATGAATGATCACTGAAATGTATATCATAACAACATAGGTTTGCTTCCTGTGTTCCGCTCAGTCTTTTTCTCTCATTACTAAATATAATTTCCTTTCATTTGTCACCCCAATACACTGTTCTCAATGACAATAACAATATCTATTAATTTTGTAATGTTTTATGATTTACAAAGCACTAAATAGCCATTATTTCATTTGGTCTTCACAAAAACCTCAAGTTGTACGTGGTATAAGTATTTTTATCTTTGTTTTAAATAGACAGGGAAACTGAGAAGTTAAGTGACTTATCCAAAGTTACATATCTAATAAGTGGCTGAGCTAGGTCTTCTAATTTGGAACATACTTGACTCTCTACTGAGCTTTCCACATACAAGATGAGGTTTAGTAAGGCGTCACTGCTTTGTGAAATGGTGTAATAAGATTCTTCTTTAGAACCAGGAAAAAACACTATGTAGTAAACAAGCTAGTTCTCAAAGTTCTATTTGGTATTTTCCCTCTTTGTTTTTAATTTCTATTCTCACTTTCCTTACTCTCTACTTAACACCATCAATCCCAGCCCCCCAGATACGCAAGCTATTTTAAGTACAGCCTCATCAGTCACTGTTTCCTAGGTAAGACTGAATCCCTGTCTCTCTCTGCTTACTTACCCTAGCTGATCTGGTTCTAAGACTTGGTTTATCAAAAGAAATCTCAATCTCTCAAAGTCCCCAGCCCTCCACTCTTTTTTCTTCTTTCCTCTCCCTCCATTAATTACAAAATTCTTTTCTCAATTCTCTTTATGCCAAAAACTGAATATGAAAATGGGTCGGCAAATAGAGGGTTGGACTTGAAATTCATGAAAACATGAGTTAAAATCTACCCTCAGATACTTACTAGCTATGTGATCCAATCTTTGTTTACCTTAGTTTCAGCAGTTGTAAAAAACAGATAACAGCAGCATCTATCTAGCTAGCTTGTAGTGATGATCAAATGAGATATTGTAAAGTGCTTAGTACAGTGCCTGATACATAGTAAATACTAAATAAATGCTTGCTTCCTACTTCCTTTGTCTCCTTCGATTGGAATATGAGTTCCCTTAGAACAGAAACTTTATTTTCTCTTTGTATCCTCACTACTCAGTCCAGTTTTTGATACCTAGTAAAGCACTTTAAATGCTTTTCAATTCCACTTCATTCCATCTGCAACTTTTGATACCCTCTCCCCTTCTGAATGAATTCTTCTTCTGTGTTTTTCTTTACATTGTTCTCCTCTTGTTTGATGACAGCTCACTTTCCTTTTCTAGCTCATCCTCCTCATACTCCATTTTCTTCCTTTAAGAATAGTTATCACCAACGATGAATGTTGGAGGGGATGTGGGAAAACTGGGACACTAATACATTGTTGGTGGAACTGTGAACGGATCCAACCATTCTGGAGAGCAATTTGGAGCTATGCTCAAAAAGCTGTCAAACTGTGCATACCCTTTGACCCAGCAGTGTTTCTACTGGGCCTATATCCCAAAGAGATCTTAGAGGAAGGAAAGGGCCCCACATGTGCAAGAATGTTTGTGGCAGCCCTTTTTGTAGTGGCTAGAAATTGGAAACTGAATGGATGCCCATCAATTGGAGAGTGGCTGAATAAATTATGGTATATGAATGTTATGGAATATTATTGCTCTGTAAGAAACGACCAGCAGGACGATTTCAGAGAGGCCTGGAGAGACTTGCATGAACTGATGCTGAGTGAAACAAGCAGAATCAGGAGATTATCATACACAGCAACAACAGTATTACATGATGATCAATTCTGATGGACATGGCTCTCTGCAACAAAGAATTGTCTCAAACCAGTTCCAATTGTTCACTGAAGAGAACCATATACACCCAAAGAGAGGGAAATGAAATATGGACCACAACATAACATTTTCATGATCTCTATTGACATTTGCTTGCATTGTGTTGCCTTTCTCTGATTCTTTTTTTTTTCTTGTAGATAGGATTTTTCTTGCATAACTTCTCAAGCATTTCAACATTATTAACATGTAGTGGACTTCCTGCCATCTAGGGGAGGGGAAGGGACTGGGGGTAAAATTTGTAATGGAAAGCTTTGTAAAGATCAATGTTGGGGAACTACCCATACATATGTTATACAAATAAAAAGCTTTAATAAAAAAAAAAAAAAAAGAATAGTTATCACCCAAAGGTCTATTCTGGTCCTATTCTCTTTTTTCTTTGTGACCCCAGTGCTTAATAAATGTTTACTAATTGATTCTCTCCTAAGTGATACCACCAGCTTCTATATATAGATGATTCTCAAATTAAAATGTCCAGCCTTTATCTCGCTCCTGAACTCTCGTCCGACACATCATCAATAGCCCGTTGGGCATCTCCACTTGGAATCTCAAATTGCATATGTCCAAATCCAAATTTGTCATATACTTCCTAAACTTACACTTCCTTTAAATGTTGTTATTTTATGTATGCATATATATGTATATATATGTGTATATGTATATATACGTATATATGATTTAACACATATTTCTACCATGTTTAACATATATTGGACTACTTGCCATTTAGGTGAGGATGTGGAAGAAGAGAGGGAAAATTAGAACACAGGGTTTTGCAAGGGCTAATGTTGAAGAATTGTCCACACATATGTTTTGAAAAAGAAAAAGCTTTAATAAAAAAATTTAAAAAAAAATAGAAATTTTAAAAATAAATTTTGTTACTCTTGTCAAGAGCTCTGCAACTGTCCTAGCCACAGGTTTTTAACTGTAAAATTATCCTTGACACTCCTTTATATAAAATCTGCTGCTAAGAATTATTTATTTTTCCTCCATGGAATTTCTTTTATCAGCTTTTTTTCTTCACCTACAGGAACATAGACCTTTATCATTTGTTATTTGGATTATTATAATAGCCTCTTAAATTTGGTCTCCCTGCTTTCCTAGCTCATCTATCTTCCTAGCTATCCATGCTTCTCTGTTAATCTATCCTTCTTCTAATCTGTTTTTCACACAGTTGCCAAAATTACATCCTCAAAGTATAGGTCAAACAATGTCACTCTTCTCAAATATCTTCTAAGGCTTTCTGTTTCTTCTAGGTTAAAATGTAGAGTCCTCAGTCTAGCATTTAATGTCTTTCACAATCTGGCCACAACTTATTCTTTAAGACTTATTTCATTATTCCCTTTCATGTACTTTATATTCTAGCCAAACTGAACCTATAGCTGTTCTCTGAACTTGAGATTCCATTACTAACATCTTTGTACAATCTTACATCTGGAATTTGGTCCCTCTTTATTTCCACCTGTGTCCTTAAAAGCTTAGCTGAGGCATCACCTCTTTGTGAAGTCTTCCCAGATTCTCTGTCCCTCTTCCTAGTTATTAAGTGCTTTCTTCCGACCTCAAATTATCTTGTATTCACTTACCCATCTATGATGTATCCACTAAGTAGAAGGTTCTTGAGAACAGGGATCCTTTCATTTTTTGTCTTTGTATCTCAGAATGAGCAAAATGTCTTGGACACAGTAAGTGCTTCTTAATGTGTGCTGAATTGTACTTGAAGTTCTGAGGTCTCTCTTCTAGCTCTGACATTCTATGTTTTATAATTCCTTCCATTCTAACATTCTAGCTATTCATTAAAAACAGAAGTTGTGTCTCTGCGATAGTGGAGCTAGGTGAGAGTGAGACTAGATAACATACTAGTTTTCAGTCATAATATTTCTATCTCCTCTTGGTTTTAATTATGAGAATATCAAAATTTTTATGATTCAATACTTCTAGTAGTATGTCTGTTCATTGGTCATTGAACAAAGATTTTACATTTAGAATATCGACAGTTAAATAATATTTAAGTCATCTAAAAATTATGTACTTCTTAGCATCCTTGATCCCCTTCTCTGTCACAATCCCTAGATGCAAAAGGGATTGTATACAAAACTGAAGACCAGCTTGTACTTTTCTTGGTTAAAGAATTCATCACTAAGTGGCCATGATACTTTAGATGAGCTACCACAGAATCCTGTTCTGGAGAATTGAGAAAATTCATTTCCTCCTTTCTGAGATGAAAGGAGAAAAATGGGTATAGAATATTGCCTATGATGTCTGTTGTGGTTTCAGACTTTGCTGAATTTTTTCTTCTTCCTTTCATTACAAGGAATGGATCATTGGGGAGGAGATCATATTCAGAAATAAAAGTGAATTAAAAAATCTTCCTCTGATACCTCACCATGGCATGATGATGACCCGCAGTTCTCAATGGCTAGGCTATAGCAAGGGAACACAAACTAAGGAAGGTTCTATCAAGATGCAAAGATTTTCAGCACAGTCCTGGCAACAGATTGTGCCTGCTTTAGGAAGAGCTCATCAACAGCAGGCTCAAATGCAAAAAAAAAAAAAAAAAAAGGCATAATAACACTTGTAAAAATTACTGCACAGGGCTGTTGTGAGAACCAAATTAGGCAACAGACACAAAATCCTTTACAACTGTAAACAGAGCATGATATAAATGATTACAATTATTAACAGTTCTAAGTTTAGGGATGGGTACAAGGAAAATTAGCTCAGCTACTGAGAGACACAGTAACACAGAAATGTGATTAAAGCCAAGATAAACTAAGTTAGACTCCCCAAAAGAAGAAACAATTATTCTTTGGATCCAGATTAGCTTTCAAACATTTTGTAGTCCCTCAGTTCTGCCTCTTCCTTAGGATGCTATAGAAAGTTAAGGTTATAAAGGACATTAGAGATTATCTAGTCCAGGAGGTTTTAACATGTTTTTGTTTCACTGACCCCTAATAGCCTGGTAACACTTATGGACCTCTTCCATGGATAATGTTCATAAAATAAAAAAAATGCATAGTACTACAAAAGACATAAATTATATTGAAATACAATTGTCAAAAATATTTTTAAAAATCAAGTCCACAGGCTTCCAGTTATTTAATTATTTAATTAGATCCCATGATTTTAATCTACATCCCCTCATTTTACAGAGGAGAATTTAGGTCCAGAGAAGGTGAATTATTTTGTCAAGGTTCCACAGCAGTTCAGTGGAGACTTTGAAACAATATAGTTAAGACTTTACTCCTTTTTCCAGAGGTGGAAGGGAGGGATGAGGCACACTGACAAAAATGCTAAAATACAGTCATTAAAATTTCCAAGAAACTTAACCATTCAGAGTGTACATTTGTATCTAGCTTGTTTCTGATGGATATGTTCATAGGTAAATAGGGTTTTGTTATCATAGATTGGTGTGGTTGTAAAATGGAGATAGAGGGAATAAGTCATTTGTGGTCAGTCTAAAATACTGGCAAAGTTGATTAGGTCTTGGATGGACCTCACACATGCTGCTGTATATATCAGAATAGAAGCACAAGGCCGGGACCCACATGGATATAAAGCAGATGGATACATATCATCACTTTATCCTTTAGTTATTCAGTCATTCATCCATTTATTTATTTATTTATTTATGTCTAGAATCTAGATTACTTGGGATAAGCATCTCCTTTTCTGGCTAGAGTTGTAGATTTGGAAAGCAGCTGTAGTCTGTTTCTGGGACCATATTTGAAGTCTCTTTCCAGCATAACAGAGACTGCCATTGTGTTCTATGGAAATATCCTTTGAGAATCCAGAATAACATCTACACTATAATAGGCTTTATAGTTAATGTTAAGCTAGCAGCTGAATGGAGTATTTTGCCCATATACATGAAAAACCTAGAGAAAAGTTTTCAGGACCTTGGACAGATTCTCTACAAAGGATTTCCAGAAGACCACAAATAAGCATCATCTAGGATAAGAAACAGAGAACAACTCCGAGTCTGCATTAGTAGAAGGAGGATACCCACCCCACAAGGATTAAAGTAAGAAACATCTAATAGAATCAGTTTAATTGCTCTTTTCTGGGGCCTTTGTAAGCTCCCTTATATATGACTCAGTAAATGAAAGCAACTTATGAAATGTCTCTTCCTCTTAGTTGGATTTAAAGCCAAGAAAGATTCTAGACACTGAGCTATCCTCAAAGATCTTACTTTCTATCCAATTTATGAGGAGGTTTTATTGAAGCAAGAAGAGTTTTAATAAATAAATTGCCTGGAGGCCACACAGTAAAAAACAATATAGCAATTGCACAGCAGAGTGCTACTGTGCTCATCACACACAGTTGTCTTTCACAGTCCACTAACAGATACACAAATCAAATAATGTGTTAAGGAAAGCAGACAGTGCAACAGTAAACTAAATGAACTGTTTGTTTAATTCAACTGGAGAATTAAAGATGATTTCAAATTCAGACAAGGAGCAAAGTGTGGAACAAGGCCTTGAACTTATCCTCTTTTCCATTCCATGGATATGTATGTGTGTATGTGTATGTGTGTATATGTATATATCAGCTATCAGTCCATTCCCTGATCTCTAAGGAATTGCTAATTTATAAGGTATAAACACTTAAGATGAAAATTTAATAACTGGATGTAGTTCCATCCTTGTGAATAAGGGATAGATTAGATCTAGGGGAAGAAAATTCCTCTCCTAATGCAGGTTGGCATTTTCTCTGAACCTTATACTCTTAGAGAGTACTTAAACATTAAGTGACTTTAAAAGACATTATGAGTATGAGTCAGAAATAGAACTTGGACCTGGGTTCAACCAGGGGCATCAAAAATTGCTACTTTAAAGAAGTGGCATCTAAATTGAGTTTGAAAAATTCTAGGAGTTTTAAAAGGCAAAATCAAGGAGGGAGAAGACGATGCATGAAGAACAGTTTATACAAAGATGTGAAGTCGGGATAGAATGTTAGACAATGGAAACAGAACTTTGTGTGTGTGTGTGTGTGTGTGTGTGTGTGTGTGTGTGTGTGTGTGTGTGTGTG